>JAVJGI010000037.1:22380253-22396821 GCA_035590275.1 Ibycter americanus
TCTTTCTTTTTTTCTCTTCTTTTCTTTTTTTTCTTTTTTTTTCTTTTCTTTTTTTCTTTTCTTTTCTTTCTTTTTTTTTTTTCCAACAGTGCAGATTCAGCTCCTCACCTGTAGCCTTGTCCTGTTTCCCCTGGTGCTGGTCCCACCCAGTTCCCCCTGTGCCACCCCTGCCCGCATTGCATTTTTATTTTATAATCTTTGAGTTTTCCCTCTCTGCCTTCCTCTTCGGTTTTCTTCCTGGGGTTTTGGTGGTTGGGTTGTGTTTTTTTTCATGGTTTTTTCCTCATCCTGGAGGAATGCTCAGGCTGGAAAGGACCCAGCCACAGAAGGGGGTCCAGCAGCACCCATCGATCCCCGTGGGGACCCCAGCCACGGCAGTGGCAGCGGGCAGTGTCCCTGCTGCTGCCCTGGGCTCCAACAGCACCATCCGCTGTGCCAAACCAACGCTGCTTTGCTGTTGAACGTCCGTCCCAGCGCAGAGCTCGGACCTGCAAAGCTTTCGCTGAAAGCTGGTGGTAAGTACGGCCCTTTGGCATCACGTCATCGTGACCGAAGTCCCATCATTTTGGCCTTCATTTGTCTGGGAAGGTTATTTCGGGTTATTTCCGAGCACCGGGCACGCAAGCTCCGCGCGGTGCCCATACAGCCCTGCAACGGCCCTGCCTGTCGCCCACCCAAAGCAAACAAATGGCCCTGGCTGCCTCCGCACCCCGCTCCGGGGCGGCCCTGGGGCCCCAGCGCCAGCACAGCACGGCCAGCCGGCAATATCCCAGCCCGGAGGAGGAGGAGGAGGAGGAGGAGGAGGAGGAGGAGGGATCGCCACGCAGCTGTCCATGTTGACAGGCTATGCCTTGTGCTAACCTTTTGCTTACGCACCGCCTGGTTTGGGAAATAGCAATAATTCAGTGGGTAAATGAGGCAGCAGTGTTTGTACTTGTTCTGCGGCATCGCTTCTGTTTGCTCAAAGATGGGAAAATAACTGGAGCATCATGACCGCTCCCAGCCAGCTGCCTTGTCACTCTGACTGGCGCTTGCTGTGCACACGCTGTCAGCCCTAAGCCCTCAAAAACCTTGAAGCAAACCTTCCAAATCCTCGTTCAGCACTGTATTTCTTTGCTGTTCAATGCCTGTGCCTGTAGGGTGCAAGCAGGTAACATCTTCAGGCTTCACTCTGCAAGCTCCACAACTAGAAAGACACTCTTTTTCCCCAAAGCAAATCAGGAGTGAAAACTTCTGCTCTAGACCTTTGATTTTAGCCAGCGTAAGTCAAGCCACTGAGAAAGTCCGCTTCGGGCTAGCGCGTGTGCATTGCGACCTTTTTAAATCACACGTGGGGCTCAGACCATGTGGAAAGTGTATTCTATATGCTGAAGTATAAGCCGATTAATTGTATATTTACTGTAAAAAAAATAAGTGGTTTAACCTACTTTTCTCACTGTTGGGTTTTACAGCTGTGGAGTTGCTGTATGCAGTGTTCAGGGCTTGATGCCTCACCAGGCAGAAAACAAGTGATGCTTCAAGGGAGGTGGTGCTCGCTCCCCCCGCCAGGGCAGAGGGTTCACTCCCCTATGGGGGGGCCAAAAAGGGCCGGTCTCAGCTGAAGCGTGTAACAGTACGTACAGCCTGCAGGTGTGAGCATAAGCACGGGCTGAGGCTGCGAGGAGACACCGATTCCTTATTCTCCTTTCATAGTTTCAGCATGCAAACCATGCCTGCAAGAGTGGATCATAGATATCGTGGTCTCTGTTTTTAAAAAAAATGGGGGGACTGGGGTCTCTTCCCAGCAGGTTGAATAGGCACCACCAGCTTCTCAGAGCATGAAGTAGAACAAAGTGTTTAAATACAAGAGAGGAAAATCTGCATCGTGTTGATTGAGGCAGTGATCTTTTTCGGGCTGGGGGATTACAGTGCAGCAGCCAACATTGATTCCTTCATGGGAAGATGGGGCAGAGAGTTTCCCTTAACAAACAAATCCTGGTCCAGCAGATGCCCAGGATACAGTGCCTCCCACACGGACAAAAACCTCTCCCTTTTACCTCTGGAGGACGGGTTTCAGGATAAACTTCTGTGCAAGCAAAGGGAACCATATGGGCGCTGTTTTGTCTTCATAGCAGGCTAAAATGTGTTTTTCTTTGTGCTCATTCTCAGAGAGGGTCCAAAGCAGCCACCTGCTGCCAGAAGCTAACCACAAACTAGATTTCTGTTTGCAAAAATAAAACAATCTTTCTGTTTCCAAGAGAACAGTACAAACCTTGGTTTCCAATAAATCTGGCCTTGACCGCTCTGCACTCCTTTTCAGCAGCTGCTGGGTGCAGGCATCCCCTGCGAGGTGCGCATCGCAGCCGCCCGCCTTCCCTCGCCGCGCTGCTGCTGCCCGGGGGATTTTCGAGCAGGACTCTCCCTCTTGCTCTTGGTTTTTCTTAATGTTCTTCTTCAGCTACAGTACAATCATCTGACCCTGACTGCAGGCAGAAGGGCACTTTCTGGTTTCTCTTAGGCTGTGTGTCCCCAAACCCAATCAGCCCGAATTGCTGGTTGCTGCTGGAAATGTTAAGTTTTGGCGGGGAGGTTTCTCCTCCCATGCAGGTATATGCTTGAACACGTTACGAATCACATGAGATGAAGCCGTATTTCTAATACTCAGTGGCATGTCTGTCCTGTGTACAAGCCTTCAGTGGTCTCTTTTTTCCCTCAGGCTGTAAAAATATTTCCTTTTTTTAGACTTGCATAAAAAGTTGTCGTCGGGGCTTTTTAGCTCCAAACGATTTTTGCCTGCAATAGGGCCAACTTGCAATGCCACAGGCTGGGAAGTTCAGAAACTACACGTAGGATATAACCACCCTCATTCTATAGGAAGTGTCTTCATAAAAAAACGCTTGCAGGATGTGAGAAGCAAGCAACCCTTCAGTTTAACAAGCAATAAACTCCAAGCACTGGCAATAAAGAGAGATTTCCTGCTCTGAGCAAGGTGCTTTCTGCCCCTGCCATCTGTGGGAGCCTGGGCATAAATCTGGGGGCTGGAGGGGCTTGGTGCAACCCAGGGGGCAGCTCCCACTGCCTGACCCCCTCCCCCCCCCCCCGCCAGCTGCAATAGGGGTCTGTGCACCGACAGGCTGCAGGTTCCTTAGGAGGAGCTTATTCTGACGCTGAATTCTAATTTAGCACTTTTTTTTCCCCATTCCTACGGTGGTCTGACATTAGAAGAGGGACTTCTTCAGTATGGCAGGAGGGAGAACATTGGGCTCTTTATCCTTCACGTATGGTAGCGGAGGGTATGACCTGATTAGTAGGGAAAAGATGAGCAGCAAAAGCAAAGTACATCAGATTTAAAAATACCGTCGATGTAAGAAATAAAATGTCTTAGAGACACCACTGAAAGCAAACCTGAGGGATGAAGAGCCCAGCTCGCCGCTCAGGATTACAGATCCGTCTCCCAGCGCATGGGTCGACAAGGCTGGGAACTCAACCCTACGTCTCCCAAACTATTAATTTCAGCTCTGCGAGTGGCCACACGTACAAACAAATATTTGGAGTATTTGCAAACTTCACTTGAGGGTGAAATGTGCCCGTTTCTTTCCTGTCAATGCAGCTTCTTACGCTTCAGAGGAAGCCTGGCTGCTCTCAGAGCAAAGCGGGGACCCTGTGTTAGTTCAATAAATATATTCCAGATGGATATTCACCAAGTTGGGAGGGGGGATAAAGGGGAGGAGGTACCAAAAACATCCTATTTCAGTCATTAATAAAAACTTCACTTCCAGGAACATTGCTGCATGTCTCTGCTAGGGATGTTGAAGACTAAACAGAGTTTGGTTTTGGTTTAGCCCATTGAAATCCCTTTATTTGCAAGGCGTGCGTCTCTGTGATGCTCTGCTTAACTTCAACAAGGCTCCACGCAGCCCCCATGACCCCCCCAGATAACGCCTTGCGGGATCAAGGGCAAAAGGCACAGCATTGCCCTGCGTAACCATTTTGGGAATCGCTCTCAGCACCAGGCAGGAGGTTTCTGCAGATACTTTGTCTAGCAAGCCCATGCCAGGGGCGCTGCAAAGAGCCGACTCCAGAGCCGCCGCTTTTTGCGAGCAGTTATTGCAAAAGGCGAGCGTGTGGCCTGACTCTGCTGCAGATTTGCATCTATCCCAGGAGCCAGCCGAGGCTTTATTTCCTTTCTGAGTAACCATCTGAAAGGAGACAGCCCCTACTCCCTGCCCTTTTCTCCTTCCACGTTACTCACGGCAGGAAGCATGCTGGAGTGACGAGCACAGAGTGCTTACGTGAGTGAGGGCTGAAAAACGCTACAGTGCCCTTTCACCACTATTTTTCAAGGAAAATGGAATGAGAAGTTCCCCATAATTGGCCTTGAGCCTCTGCGTCCTGTCAGCAGCATCTCCTCCCACATGCCTCATCCCTTCATGTCCTTCATCACCCTGACTTACTATGCCAGAGATTCACAGGACTTCGGAGCTGGTTCATGTTCCCCCTTGCTCTTTTCTGGGTGCTCAGGTGGGAATATCATTGCTGTAGCTCCTCTACAAACCTAAAGCAACAGCCTCGCCCTGTGCAGGAGAACTCCTGGTCCCCAGCTCCAGGCTGACCCAGCACCCTGCTCCCTACCTGGGCAAAGATGACCAGCGAGGCTCTGTGTGTGTGGTCCAGCCCCTGTGACATGGTTGCCCAGAAGACTTGCCCCAGAGAAGATCCACAAGCCCTGCACGAGGTCGGCTCGGTCCCACGCGGTGTGGGACTTGAGGCGGGCAGCGGCTTTGTGCTGAATTCAGGTGGATTTTCTGCTTCGGGATGCAGCACGATGACTCCAGTCAGGGTTAATCATATCCTGTGGTAGGAAAAACAGGCCTCGGGGATGTGAACTAATAAAACAGGCACTGAGAAATGGTTGCCAAAGCCCTGGGGGACAGCTCTGCACATCCTGCGCTCCTGGGTACTTTTATCCTGTGATCTACCAGGAGCCTGTTTAAATCCGAATTGCGCTGCTGATACTGAGCTAAGGTGGAGTTTTCCTTCACTGCAATTAAAACTAAAACTAAAACTAATCATTACAGTCTGGGGTTGTTCCGAAGGTTGACAAATGTCCCCGGTGCATCTGCGTGGGCTCTGCGTTGCTGCCGGTCCATAGCCAAGGACGCTGTAGCAGGTCAGTGCTGGGCAGGAGAACCAGCAGCCATAGAAAGTGGCATCCACCCAAATTAAATTTCTCAGTACAGTAACTCTCTCCCATGGTGGGAAGTTCTTCTGATGAAATAACCCCAGCAATGTGCAGATGTTCTGTATGACTCTGATTCCACATAAATACAAAGGCACCGAGCTCATCAGCCTCCACAGCTTCCAGCGAGGGGTGCCTGAGCTCGTGGCCTCCTCCACAGCCACTGACCCGGCCACAGGGTCATGTATTTTTATTTTCCCACTCGTTTCTACTGGATGTTCCTCTAAAACAACTGTGCTCCAGCAAGGAGTGATGCAGCAAGAGGTACAGCTTACACTTCACGCTCGTGGAGGGCATGTTTCATCGCAAAGTGACTCTTCTTAGTTGGGAGTTGTGAGAGTTAATTGATAGTTGCAAGGAAAAAAAAGTAGAAATACAGGGTAGTCAAGCTAGAAGAACTTCCACTGTGATAGTCCTGCATCAAGGCAGACAGAAAGGAACATAACACCGTAGCTGTGGCCACGGCATCTACACGGAACCTCTCGATTTTGGTTCAGGTATCATCTCGCCTGCTGTGTCTAACCAAAGGATTCCTTGGGCAGCAGACAGAAGGTTCAACCCCTCCTCCACCCCACTCCCCCCCAGAAAAACAAGAATAGTGATAATGGAAAAGGTAAAGTTGTGAATTACTTAAGAATTCAAAGCAGAGAAGCCCAACAGGTGAAGTTTCAATCCCGAATTTAATGCAATTACACAAAAAAAATATGTAAACGCTTCAACCCCTGGTTTCCCTAGAAAATGGAAATCTTTACCAACGACCGGTTCTTTATCCAAACAACAAAGATTATGTCAACACAAACCATCCAGGCTGCACTCTCCCCGGGCTGTTGGGAGAGGGAGAAGATTTGGGGCTGTTTGGGAAAACAGTAAATTGGGGGATTTGTTTCTTTCTTTTTATTTTATGTTAAACTTCAGGGGCTTTTCTTTAAGTTCAGTGCAGGAACACCGCAGGACAGCATCGCCTTTACTATCCCAGCTTGTATAAACACAATTTAGGCTCCTTTTGGATGAAGGGATCTGTACTTAAAAACTCATGGCTTTTATGATTGTTTTTGCCGTATTCTATATATAAATACAAACCCACTAAATCAAGGGCAGCAGTGAAAAGGCAGCTACGCTGTATGTGAACAGCAGCCCCCAGTGCTGGCGAGACACTTTCTCCCCGTCTCCCGAAGACATTAGGGGCCAGGGTCCGTGAGCAGGTTCACCCAGAGAGGCACCCCAGCATTTTGTCCCATCAGAAGGAGGATTTTAAAGCCTCGGCCACGTAACCTTTAATAAGACGAGGGATTAGCAAAGCTCGCTGAGCGACGCTGTGACAAACGGCCAGCCCCGTGCGTGTTTCAGCCCTGCCCACGTGCCCCGCGCCGCGGGAGGACACGCTGCTGGCACGGCCGCGGCACCCAGCCGGCGCGGTCCGGGGGGAAAAGCTGAAGTAACTGCAAAGAGGGGAAGTGCAAGGCATATTGCTTCATTTTTTTAATGAAACGAGTCCTGCAGTTCTCTCAAATATGTGCTCCGTGGTTTTGGTTTTCGAGAAATGGCTGGAATAGATACTGAGGACACACGTGTGGGTGGGGGAAGGACGCGGTTCCTGCTTGCAGGTGGCCCTGCTGGGGTGACTGCCCGCAGTAGCGCATCCACAGGTACAAATATTTCATTTTTGGAGGCTTTCCCTCAGCGCCATTTGAAATGCTCAGGATGAACAAGACCAAAGAGGGGCATTTCAAACTTTTAGTTGCTAACACCGTGGTAGTTCAGGCTGTGCCATGACACGGTGCTACGGGCAATCTGCTCTCCGATCTCCTCCCCAACGCATTTCACAGTGTGCGGTGCTGCTTTACCCAGCATCATATGGAATGAGTTGTAAGTGGGATGCAAAGCGAAACTTTTCAGTTGGCTGGGTTTAATGGAGACTGCGCTTTGCACCAGCTGTGACGGGGGACCTCTGTAGCTGTGTGATGGCCGGGGCGATGTTCATCTGCAGGGTCTGGCTGACTTGCCCCTTGCTATAGCAGAGGAGCACTTGGCTCAGGGGTCCCAGATCAGCCCCTGGCATACAGCAGCTTCTCACCCCTCTCTTGCAGCTCTAACAGAACACTGTCCTCCATCGCTGCCATGCTTATGGTGACAACCAGAGGGCTGGAGCCCCTCTCCTGTGCCGGCAGGCTGAGAGCTGAGGCTGCTCCGCCTGGAGAAGACTCCGGGGAGACCTTGTAGCACCTTCCAGTGCCTAAAGGGGCCTGTAAGAAAGCTGGGGAGGGGCTTTGTACAAGGGTGTGTAGTGACAGGACAAGGGGGAATGGCTTTAAACTGGAAGAGAGTACTTCTAGATTAGCTATTAGGAAGAAATTCTTTGCTGTGAGGGTGGCGCTGGCAGAGGCTGCCCAGAGCAGCTGTGGGTGCCCCATCCCTGGCAGTGCTCAGGGCCAGGCTGGACGGGGCTGGGGGCAACCTGGGCTGGTGGGAGGTGTCCCTGCCCGTGGCAGGGGGCTGGAGCTCGGTGGGCTGCAGGTCCCTCCCAGCCCACACCATTTGATGAACCTATGATTATCTTGCCCTCATTATCACAGCAACCAAGTAACCCCTAACAAACTCCGGCTCCTAACTTCCCTGTTAAGCAAGGAGCGACTGTTATTCCCAGCCTGTAAATTAAGAAGTGAGGCAGTGACCGATGCCGGAGCACCAGACCACTCGCAGCCGTGTTTTGCCAGCTGAGATGTTCATCCTGAGCTCACCCTCCACGAGACCGCGGTGGTGACCAGCAGCATCGCCCAGCCAGGCTCCAGGCGCGAAGGCAGCTTCAGGCCATGCCCGCAGCAACGTAACTGCTCTGTACGCGGCTGACACCTCACTTTCTGTCTCCTGGTTTTCTGGCAGATGATCGGAAAATTCACTGCTGGAGCATCAGGGACAAGCCCCAGGGTGATGCCCGTGGGTCACCTCAGCTGGCAGCTGCTCGGGGCCTCGCTGGCAGCCTGCGGAGCCACCAGCCCCCTCTCCGGAGCACGGCGCTCGCAGGAAACGCGGCAAAGCAGGCGCTGCGCATCCCTGCCGAGGAGCTTTCGGGAAGGCTGTGTAAAACCTCCCCTCTTCCAGCAGGCTCCATTGCGAGGCACTCACAATAGCTGCAGCAGGGAAGGCAGTGCAGATTTTTTTTTTCCATAGCAAAAGAAGATGGGGAAGGTGGGAAGAGGCCATTTTTTTTTTTTTTTTCTGCTTTCTCATGCACAAAAGGGTCCTTATTCATTTTAATAGCAGGTTCTCTCACAGCAATCTGCTCTGTCAGCCAGACAGCGGAGAAAGGCTCCTTATGCAGCTACCTCACGCAGAATATTGCCTCTCAGACCTTCTCGTCTGCTCTCTGAGGATGGGAAACTAGATCCATGACAATCTCAAAATGGAGAGCATTAGCCCGGAACAAATAAGTAGATTGCAATAATGGATACAATATGGAGGTTTCCTCGAGGAGCCAATATTTGTATTCTTCACAGCTGCATCTTTTTCTGGTGTTTTTTTTTCTTTTTAGCCTGAAGTGCTCCCAAATGCTTCATGCCATGTGGCTGCTTCTTATTTGCATCAAAGACCTGATTCATCGCTGCTCTGCGCTTTGATAGATTACGTATGCTCCTGCAAAGCAGATATAAAATGCTCATCAGAGAGTATGGCGAGCTGCTTCCGCAGTGGAGCGGACACCGATCCGATGCGAAGGAGACGATGCTGCAGCCCCGACGTGTCTGCCGAGTGCTGTGGCTGGAAGAGGAACCCCCAACACAGAGCAGGGACCCCCAGGCCTCCATCAAGTGAAAAAAGGAGAAAAAAAAAAAAAAAGAAAAAAAAAGGGAATGGAAACAATAATGAGGAATGGGGTTATTGTAGGAGAGAGCAAGTAAAAGAGGTTGTTTGGGGACAGTGAAGAAAATGCCAGATAGGAAAGAAATAGTGCTCTGAAGAAAGACAATGGAGAAATAGAGTGAAACAATTAAAAACCCATGTTAAAAAGGAGCAGGGAGATCGCTGATCACAGGCGAGCTGCTTTTCACGAAGGTGCTGCAGCTTTGTTCACTTCCCCCACGCGCAACGCAGGGGATGCAAATAAAACGCCTTGCACATGTAGTTATGTTGAAACTTCAGTGCTAATGCGATGCCACCAAGGAGATGTTTTTTCACTCCCTAAATGTGAAGGGGGCAGGGGGGGGAGTTAGAAAATGGGCAGCAGCCAGAAAAATAAGTGAACCTGCGTCACCTGATGAAAGGTAGGAAACCTGCACCACACGCACAGCAGGAAGGAAAACAACGCAAACAAAGGGAAGAGCATCACATTACACTTGACACGGAAATATTTTCAGATTGCATCAGTCCTTTATTGCTGATGGTTCACCTGCAGCTCATCCAGATATGCCATTTCGAACAAGTTAAAAAAGAGACCAGTATTTCAACAGCTAAAGTCTCAGCCTTTTGTCTGATGGAAAAAATCAATTCCAAATGTGGAAATTTCAATACAGACTATAATTTTGTTACAATTCAGATTTATTCTGCTTGCTTTCTTTCCTTTTTGTCCTTCCCCTCCTCTCTGTTCTTCAGAAATTGGCTCTGATGCTTGGTTCTTGCTCCCCAAAGACCCTTCACAGCTGAGTTTCATGCAGCAGGAAACAAGCCCCTGCCCCACCTAGCCCAGGGAGCCAACCCGCTCCTTCCAAATCCTCGATCTTTGGGATAAAAACACATGACCCAGGTGCTTCAGTGTCTTGCAAATTTTATCTTCACGCAAAGCAACAGTAAAGAATGTCGATGATGTTTTTTTAAACATTTTCAGCCTGGTTTATAAGAGCTAGCAGCGAACTCATTTTGGCTTTCTCCTTTCCTTGCTAGGACGAGGACAAGCATCCCCCAGCTCTAACATGTTTAAATTACGGATGTTTTGAGCATTTCTGAGGATCCAGCTACTCGGATTACTTCGAACTATGACTACATTCATGTCAGGCCAGGCAAGCAGACCTGACTTAGCTCCACTGGCACTGCTACCAGGGCAGCTGCACAACTGCCTGTGTGTTTACCCTGGGAGCAATGGCTGCTGCAGCTCCTCGCAGCCTGAGCCTTCCCGCCGCTGAAACGGCCGATGCATCCCCCGTGTGCTCTGGGGATGCCACGGCACTGGGCAGCGAGGCCGGGATGGGCTCCCTCCCGCAAGGAGAAGCTGTTTGCAAGGAGATCGTGTTTTCCTTCAGCTGTAAGCTCTGCTCTGAGCACAAGGTATGGGGCCGTGTCGCGTGTGCTTCCCCCCTTTTTTTGCCTGCCTGTTCCCAGCGCCTTGTTGCGCTGTTTGGTTTTGGGGGTTTTTTTGTTTGCTTCTTGGCTTGGGGGAAGAGTTATAAATTTATGGGTAAACACAGCTAGTGTTTGGAATTAGACTGAATTGGGATATTTGATTCCTATCTGGACTCTCGCTGAATAACTTGAGGAGGGACCGAGCAGAAAGACCTTGCAGAAGGTGGTTAAGGGGGAGGCCGGGCGGGTGTCCCACGGCCACCTCCTCCCATGGTGGTGCCACAGAAGAGCAGCAGCTCCAGGCTGGGTCCGAGAGAAGCAAGCACTGACTTCCCGGCTCCAGGCTTTCAGGCGAGGAAAGCATTGGTGCTCGGGCGGTGCTCGAGCAAAGGAGAGCTGGAGGGTGCCATGTTCCCCGTGGCCAGAACACCAAGCGGCCCCTGTGCTTGCAGATGCTTCTCCGAGGCTCTTCAGAGCCACCAGACCCAGTCGCTGCGAGTCCTCTGACAAACAGCACTTTCCCCTGGACTCCCGTGGCTCAGCAAAGAGCAGATGTCGATGTGTTAATTACAGGGGACGAGTTCAGCAAGGAGTCAGAGCTGCTGCTAAATGTAAGCAGGCAGTCATTCGGATGAAGACACAGGCAGCCAAACGCTCCTGACTCTCGCAAACTAACAGGCACCTTCAGCCTCCAGGGATCCTCCCAGCTCTGAAGAGGCCCTTCCAGCCACTTTTCCCCCTCATTTCAGAAGCAGCCGGAGTACAATTAGTTTGCCACGGCTGGTCGGCAGCCTGTGTCAAGCTCCAGAGGAGCTGCGCTGCCTTTCGGTGCTCCCTGGCATCCTCTGTCATTATTTACAGGCATCTGCTGGCAGCGAGCAAGGTGGGAGCTGCAGCCATCCCTGCTCCCAACATTACAGCAGCTTGGGAGGGTGATGAGGGCGAGCTCAGCTTTTCCTCCTTGCACACAGAGAAGTCAGCAATGGGGCTGCAGAGACCAGCCAGGGTTTAACTCACTTTTCCTAATGTGTTTCCAATGAAGTCGGTCGAACCTGAAGACTGGGGCAAATGAAGATGCGGGTGCAGCTGTAGGTCAGGACACACAGTCTTTGTACACAGACTGCGCCATGTAATAAGTGAGAGAATCGTAAAACAGATGTTCTGTGGCAAGTGTAAATTACCCAGGCACTGAACTTCATCCCTTGCCACTTACAACAGCCATAAACGCAAGGTATGTTTACTGTGGGTTGCAAAGGGCTTTTGTTTTGCAACTTTATCATGACTTTGTACCAACAGCATTGCAGATCCAGTGATGGTGTTCAGTGAGTTCATGTGGGGTTTTATGTGAGAACTTCTCTGCAAGGAGTTTCTGGTCTGGACTGGTGGGTTCACAGGGGGGTTCTGGGTCCTGCTTGGAGAAGGAAGTGCAGGCAGTGAAACACAGTGCCCACCTGCGCCTCCATCACCTGCCAAACTTTGCTGATCAATTCCAGCCTGTCCATACTGGTGCCAAGAATCTGTTCTTTCTTCTTAAGACATCTCTCTTTTTTCCCGGTAAGATACCACCATTCCAGTTGTACCAGGAATGTAAACCACTGTGCCCACTGAGAGGGCAGAAAGCACTATTAATGTTACTGGACTCAAAAGAAAATCACCAAACTTGCTTAAATTTCCTCACTTAAAATGGCATTATTTTTAACAACCTAGTGGGCAAAACTGCACAGAGCATGGAGTGGAGTGCTGGTATAATCCAGTGCATCTGATGGTATCACCTATTTATTTAGGTAAGTGTGGTTTAACGTTAAATCATTTCTGTTGGTGATGTGTTGCTTCTGGGGTTCAATGGCAAACAAACAGCAAATTTTCTGGATTTGGGATGATTGTACCTGTGCATGCAGAATAGCAGGCATGTTTCATCTACCTGCAAGGGAAACTCCTGCTCCCAATGCCCTACAGGCTTCTCCCATTGTGCTTCTTTCAAAACATACAACACAGAGTGCTGTTTTGCTCTTGATGGACCAGATCCTCAGCTGGAGAAAACATGCCTAATTTCACTGGGGTGGATGGAGCAATGCCAATACATACTGGCGGAATATCCGCTCCAGTATATGCTGTTTACTTTTGAGGATCTAAGCACATACGCTTCCAACAAAGTGCTGTTTGATAAAAGTTTGTTTGCCAGGTTGCCTTGCCTCAGTCCCTCCTAAAGTGTACACAACAGTATTTTGTATATAATAAGAGAAAATTAAGTGAATGTGTTCCAAGACCTCTTTCACAGGTCCTAACGAATTCAAGAGATGGGAGGCTTTGCTAAACACTAGTTAAAATAACCATAATCATCATTATTATTGCCATGCAAGTATGGAAAAAAAGGTGTTTTTATTATGGGCTGGAACTAGAAATCCAGAGCAGATGCTAATCATCATGAAAAGTGGGTTGTTGGTTTGGAGGGATTTTGTGCATCCAGGTATTTACTGTGCGCAGCTGTAAGCAGCAGGTTTTTGTTATTCAAGCCTTTCAGCAACCTTCCCCGCCCCTGTTCAGATTGGAATATGTTGTAATTGTAATATTCCTCTTATCTCTCTTTTCACTCCTTTCCTATCAAAGGCTTTTCTTTTACATTTCTTTAATATTTTTGTTCCTCCTTCTTCCTCTTGCCCCCCTCCCCCTTTTTTGTTTTGGTTCATTAACTCACCTAGAGCAGTTGAATTAGCAAAGAAAAAAAAATAGAAATTACAATTCAAAATTTTCTAATGGAAGAATGAGCATGTTTTTGGCACTGCTTCTTGCCATTGTTTTACTAAGACAGACTCTCCTTAACTCTCCTTTTCCATTTCAGAGACTGCCCTTCCTTTATAAGCCCAGATTTCTTCCCATTTGTGCTCTCTTCCCTCCCTCCTGACGCATTTCCACTTCCCATTTTGGCTGTTTCTTTTCTCTTTCCTTTTCCTTACTCCAAATGTTCTCTGATCTTATATTCTGCTATTTTTAATTCCTTCTTCCCAGGCCTGGATCTACCCTCAAGCTGGTATCACTGGTGTGTGTGTCTCTCTACCCTCTTCCTCCCCAGACTGAAAGGGCAGTCTGGGCAATCGTTTCCTCAAAATCCAACTTCTTCTAATCCGGCAACGCAAGATGAGCATTGCTGGCCTTTGTGTGTGGAACCCGGTATCACCGCTGGCCTTGTACAGTCCTTATGGCTCTCCAGGAATTTAAAAATATAGTTAAGGCTCCCCGCAGACTTGTTCCATGCTGTTCTGTAATTTCTGTCCCATCTAATCAGAGCCTTCTTTCCAGGCAGTTTGGTCACAATGCGACTTGTGCCAAATATTTTTTCTGTGCAGCCTTACCGTCTGGAACAGCCTGCCTGTGTGCCTTCAGCCTCACCGGCTGGCTGTAAAACTTCCAGCTTCAGCTGAAAAAATTTTTCCCTTACTGTCATCCCAGAGCAATCTGAATGTAAGATGTAGGCAGCAAACATTCGGTCATTTATTTTCCGTGGTGTGGGGATAGTTCTCATACTTGAAGCAATTTCAGTTTTAAAGGAGCCCTGGAGCTTGTGGAATGTGGGCAGTTTTTAGATCTTTCATCCTAAGTCTCACTAGCAACTAGCTACAACTCTGTAAGCTTTTCCATCAGACATGATGTTTGCTAGAATTACCAGTGAGTACCTTGCTAGGATATAAAGTATATTTAGAATGGAAAATTATGGGGAAAAAAATGATTTAATGAAAGGCTGGAGGGAAAGGAAAAGGATTTTTCTGAGTGCTAGAATACTGCATTATTACCTACAAAGGAATTCTTGTAATAATCAAAGCTGGGAGGTCCAATAGCCTTCAGCGCAAAGAATGCTCAGCATTCACCCCCAAAGACCTTCTTTATTCTGGGTATCAGACACAGTGTGCTCATGACGGGGAATCAGACCTTCGTATATCACACACCACCACTAGTCATAACTTTTAAGGTTTAACTGGGAATGGATAAATACTGAGCCTGCAAAGTCAAAATAGTCCTTCAATTACTGCCTTCAACAGCAACGTTCATTTAATGCAATGTATTTCAAATTTCCAAATCACATCCTGATGGGTCTCTTTCAGAGGATCTCCCAAAAATTAACTACAAATATTTCACTTTAGAAATTAAATCCCCAGGGCACTAGATACGCTTCGCTGCAGATTAGTTAGAGCCTGTGGAGTTATAAGATTCCTGAGATGGAGCGCTGAAGATTCCAAGAATTCTCTCAAAGGTGAAATTATTAACGGCACAATAATGCAGAAAGCAGGTCTGCATTCACTGATTCCCATGCTGGTCTTGTCTTCTACCTTTTCTGAAGTGTTCACAAGCCTTAAATCTGAGCCGGAATTAGTTTCCTTTTGGAATTTTCAGTGAAATGAAGAGCTAAGTATTATTGACAAAATTATGGCATGACTCAAAACAGAGGAGAAGCTTATTTTTCCTCTGAATCCTTTTCTGAAGATTTCAATCTATTTCATAGGCATGAAGAAGTGTTAATTTCCTACAACCATAATAAAACATGTCATGTGTTGACCCACGCTATTCCACAGAGCAAAAGTGCTGCTGCTGCTTTTACCAGAATCAGGCCAGTAGTCACATGTGTGCAGTAAAACTTGTGGAAGGGGTAGAAAGAAGAGGAAATTTCAGTGCAGAGACCATGACAGACATTTTGCCAATTACTTTCTCAAGAGTAAAAGGTTTGTACTGCCTTCTCCACCTGGAATTGGCTATGGATTCAGGTACCACATTTTGCTTTTCAGATCACAAACAACATTACAATGAGCTGTTCAGACAAAGAAGCTCTTGTACCCGTTCAGAAGCTTAAATAAATAGGGATGACAACAGACATCAGAGAATGAAAAGGTAATGGGCTCCTTGCAAAAGCCATTGTTTAAAGCACCAGCAGTGTTATTCTTCACCGAATGTACATTTTCAGTGATGGTGAAGCATAATGATAGCACTTGCTTGCTTTCTCCCCAAAACAAATATAAAATCCAAGAATATTGGTGGTCTTGTAATGGCTAGATGATCAAATGCAACCGAAAAGAAGAAAGTGACAGTGCTACGGCAAGTGCCAAACACACAAAGGCACAATCTGAGGATTATTTTATCTGTTCTTTCACTGTTTGCTATCAATTTGCAGAGAATATATTCATTGCTTTATGGGCCAATATGAGTAAAATTAATTGTAGGGTTACACTGAGTGGTTTTGTGGCATTTATTTTACAAGGCAAGCTATTAGTTGCCTAGAAATTCAGCAGACCCCACCACCTCTGGCCTTCCTTAACACTGCTTGCTTATTTAAAAAGATGGATGGGAATTTATTTTAGTCCTGTTTAGCATAGGCTGTTCGGTATGTCAAATCAACCACTTCCACTAGTCTCCAGAGAGAAATTCTCTGACATAAAGGAACAAATTCTTCTCTTCATTATAAAATTTCCTATATTCATTAAAAATACATCTAAGATCAATCAAGGGGAAAACACATGGCCATTCATTTTAAAAGGTTAGTTTCTTTATATGCGTATTACATAGCTTGCATATAAACATCAAGTTTGACCTTTTTCTTCTAAACCGCTGCGATCCACAGTTTATGCGGAGCTTGTGTAAGAGCACAGCTGTCACATTTATTTTGCATCCACACAGATGCTGACTTCCATGCTGTGCACAAAACACCCCTTAAATCACCGCTTCAAAAAACGTGCCTCAAACTTGCTTAAAACACGCTAACGGAGGCGTATCTGCACAAACCGTCCAGTGGAAATAAGCTGAAGAGTGCAACGTTTAGTGCTGTGTTAATTGCTGGAGAAAATGAATGTGCCGGAGGGGCAACTCAGCCCGCGCTGTGTTTTTTCAGCCTCTGCCCTTGATCCTCTCTGGAGCAGGGCTCAGGATGCTCCGATGACACGATGGGAATGGAGCTGCGTGTCAGGGTACCTGACTCCTCGTTTTGACAAGCCACTAACGAAATCTTGCCTTCCTCTTCGCTCTTGTCCTAGTTGTAGTGGCTGGGACCAGTTTATCACTGTGTGGGTGTAACTGGAACTGTGTATTCTATACCCTCTCT
>JAVJGI010000037.1:22398347-22439563 GCA_035590275.1 Ibycter americanus
CGCCCCCCCCCCCCCCCCCCCCCCCAGTTCTCCCTCCTCGGCAGCCGGAGCTGCTGCCTGCGAATGCCACGTAGCCTTCTAGTTGTTCCCCTTGGCTGATCAGCAGCTCCAGTACCAGACACCTCCCCCAGCTCCTCCTGGGGTCGGGGCAGGGGGAGGTCAGTCCTGTCATCCAGTGTTTGGGTGGTGACCATCCTTTACCCTCCCCCATCCCGCTTTGTCCCCCTCTGCCTTGGGGCAGCAGCAAGGTGGGGACCCCACTGTGACCGCTTTTCAGCGCGATCCTATTTACTGCCTCTTACAAAAGGCTGTTGACTCCAGCAACGTGCAGTTGCTTTCCTGCGGAGGGCTGGGGGAGAGTCTCCAAGGATTCATGGCCCCCAGCCTCAGCAGCCCCTCTGCTACCTCTCGTTTGAGGTGCTTTGTTGGCAGCACATCGCGATAATCTCGGAAAACAGGATAATAATGCGTTGCTGGCAGGTGTATGCACTTCCTTCAGCATCTCGCGCTCAGCTGGTTTCTGAGTTTTGTTTCTGTTTAGAACTCGCTGCTGAGACTTCGTGTTGGAATGATGGAAATTTCCTGTAAAGCTCATTGATTTTTATAATTGAGGTTTCGATTTCTATCTATTCTTCGAATATTTCATGTCTTTTCTGTCTTGTGGTAGCTGGGTTTTTAACGTGGGCAGTCCTTCCTTGCTTTACCTGATGCCTAATTGTGAATATTGACACCCAGGACTGCCGCAGATAAGTTCCTTAGTAGCCTGGTACGCGTATGCCTATGGTCTGTGATTCCTGATGTTCTTCTAATGTATTTATCTTTACCACACTTGGTTCAATAGGGAAATACTATCTCGGTCACAGATGGAAAGACTGAGGCACCGAAATATTTATGGCCCAAGGTCACACAGGAAGTATGTGGTGAGGCAGGGAATTGAATCTAGATTTCCTGAGACTCAGATTAGCATTTTAACCAGGGAAGCATCCTCTCTGTATTTTAAGCCAATAAATTGACCTTGGAGTTAATATCCAGTGTAGAAGAAAGTACTTTGTGTTTTGTTCAATATCGTTGTGAATAAGAAGCAAAACCCGAGTTGCTTACCACACTTGCATTCCTTTCCTTGTTTTATGTAATTCGCATGTGAAAAAGGATAAGGTGGTAAAATAGGAAAGATGTTGACTTTCTCAGGGCTCTGTGTGTGTGTGTGATCGTGCACATTGAAAAACAGCCAGCTATTACGCTGTCCTCTCTCTTAGGTCTTTTTACCTTACTGCGTTCCAAATCTCTGAAAGTTTTGGAATGCTGTTGTTGTCTGGGAATAATTTGTTCTTAGCTAGGATCAAATAAATTTCATATTTTATAAAGCTGAGTTGAAAGCCATCTACTTTGTGTTCATTGGTATCCTGGATCTTAGTTTGTGATTCTTAATACAGCAGTCTGTGAATAAACAGGACTTGTATTGACTGTCTTAAACATCTCCTAGAGCAAGCTATTACAAGTTGTTCACTTGGTTGTAAGCTCGGTATTGTTGCAGCAAGTTTTTGAAAAACTTGGCCTTAACTGGAAATAAGCAGCACTTTGACAATGAAATGGAATAATTTCAACTTCTTGGGCTTTGTATCTGCACAGATGCAGGCCATTTTCGCTCTTATATTAGGATAGCCTATTTTTGTTTGTAAAATTTGGTAGTTAATTTTACTACAGTGTTTTTACTTGCCAATGGTTTTGAGGAATTCGATGTTAGAAGAGTTTAAAACAACTCCTAGTGTATTCACCTTTAGAGAGAATAAAGATAACTTTGGCCACACAAATGCATTTCCTGCCACAACCCTTTATCACAAACTGCATCTTTCCTTGATGTACCGAAACCCAATTTGCAACGAAGTTGAATGTAAATGTTCTATATAACGCTTTTAACGGTCTTTTGTTTGGGTTTTTTTGGAGGCTAGCACTTGCATCATGTTGACTGTGCGGGTTGTCACACCCATGCCAACAATCTTCCATCTTTTATGTTTATTTTTAGGAAAGGTTTGGTGAGTCCTTAAAAAATAAAATTTCCTATGTACTGTGCAAACAGTAAAAATGCCAGCATTCTGCTCCCAAGAGAGAGTGCCTGGCCTTGGCAGACGCCCACTGGGAATGCAGTAGATTTGAGTGGTACTGTGTATGTATTTGTAGACCCATTTGTACATCCATTATTGAAAAAGGTTTTGGAATCCCTTTGGATGAATTTCAAGCAAATTAAAATGCATGTTTTGAGCTTGGAAGACTGAAACTGGCACTTTGACCTGCTGTTTCCCCCAACTTGGAAGACTTCTTGTCAAATGGTCGAAGTAGGCTTGTAACTTTTAAGAAAATATGCAATTGGGAAGGCATTCTTACAGTATTCTGCATCAAAGTCATAAGCTGGTATGAAATATTGTAAGAATTTCTTCCCTAGTTATGTATTTTCTTAATTTCCTGTCATTTCATTTAATCAGAGGAGAATTTTGAATTTCTGTCTGAAAGCAGATGAGAAAACCTCAATATTAGTAATGCTGCAACAGTCAAACAGTCTTCAGGAAAAAAATTATGTTTCTTGCTTCTAATTTTGCTGTGTCACAAAACGATTGGGTCTGAACTGTCAGTGTTTAAAATTGTGATTTCTCACTGCTCTAGTTTCAAGGCTGGTGAACATCAGAGAAGTAACCTTTTCAATTTTTTTCACCTGTTTTTAGCAAGTTGTCATGAAGCTTACCAAGGTCAAGATGGTTAGTTTTCAGCTGTTATCTTTGCTGCAAGCCAGACCTTAACTGAAAAGTTTTGGATTCCTGAGTGAGGAGCACACACTGAACTCTTTATTGCATTCTTGAAGAGCTTATTGTAAAAGCAGCGATAATTTATTCTTTCAGTGGTGCTAACACAATCCTTTCTGTGTATTGACCAGCAAAGACAGACCACTGGCTCAGAGCCCTTAGTCCGTTTCAATCTTAATGTAAATCTGCTATTGTTCCCAGTATCTTGATTGATGTGGAAAATGCCTCCATTTGCTCAAGATTCACTTTTCCAGCATTGGGGCCTGATGCTTTATATTTCTTTGCCCATGTCTTATTAAAAGCAGTCCAGGAGGAACATTTATTAGGCTGTGACTTCAGAAACATCTGCAACTTCAAGACAGTATCACCTTTCTGGTGAGAATAACAATGGATCTGCTGTGTTTGCTGGAGGAAGCTGTGAGCTTCTGCTGGCTGGCTTAGAGCAAAGCTCGCCAGCTTAGTCTATGAACTACCTGAATGAACTTCAGGGCCAGTGATTTCTTGGAGTGTTTCAGCAAAACTGCAGAACATACCTGCCCTGTGCCTTATCTTTAGAAAGACTGTATTGGGAATTGACCGATATTTGTAAAGACTTACTAAGTTTGGAGAGACAAAACAGTGTGATTTATAATCCTGAGTGTGCAAATGGTTTAGGAAGTGGAGTTCGGTACTGGATCTAGTAGCTTGAGAAAGATGATGATTTTTACATTATTCAATATAATATCTTGAATGGCTTCAGTGACTACTGAAGTTCTTCATTGCCTTCTCATGGTGGAGCATCTTTAGTAGAACAGTTTCTAGAATAAAGCTGTGCTGCCCTGTGTCTGTAAACTGTGACTGTATGTTCCAGCTTGTACAATGCATGTCTTTTTTTATGTACCCTATCAGAGGATAAGTATATGCCTGATAATTTAAATTTTAATACATTCACATGCTTTTTGGAAATGGATTTTTTTTTCATCATTATCGCCATATAGAGGAATAGAGCAGTGAGTAGTTAACTATGTAAATACACTTAATATCCATAGAATGCGCTTCATATGGGAACCATCTTCATAGTGTTCAAGTTACCTTTCACTAATTAGATTATAGCTTAAGTGATGGAGTGTCTTTGGCTAGTACAACATTAAATGCATGTGCAATGTTTACACAGTTGTCGGGTTTTGCATTCTGTACATACAGAATGAATGCAGGAGGGCTGCGTAAGGTTTTCTGGTTCTTTCCCAGTGGAGTCTTCCTTGAGTTTCATTTGCTGATTGTAGTGGAGTTAATCATTGGTGGTTCTCTGCTGTCTCTCACTGTTTTATTGGATGTAGATTGTTTTCTGTACCTTTTCCTCTTAAGACTTCATGCCTGCCAAGTCACTGAAAAGAAAATTACTGTATCTTTTTTCTTGTCTGCAGAAAGAAGACTGAGGGCCAGTACAGCACGTTGTTCATACTACAGCAGGCACTGACGGTGTAACATTTATCAACAGGAGCAAATTCAAGTCAGGAGAGTGTCAACGGTAATTAGACATAACTTACTATTCTCCTAGAGTTTACGAAGCATTTTTTTCTTGTTAAGTCTCTAAGTAACGCTTCAAGGTAAAATAATATAAAAGTATTTGTCAGACTTCTAAACTTAAGACTCTCTTTTTTTTTTTTTTTTTTTCTTCCTTGGGAACAAATTTTTGGATAATTTATTATCAGATGGAAAAAGTGAGTTAGAGAAGGAAGAACTGATAGAGTTTTTGAGGTAGGAGGTTCAGTATTTCCACATAAACATTATTGGTTTTGTAAGGTAGCAGCCTTATCTCTATTTTCACATTACTTGCTCACTGTTTTTCCCCCCCTACTCCCTTAGCTGGAAGTTTTGTCTTAGGCTTGCATAATTGGCCTTGGATAAAGAGAGTAAATTCTGATTTTAGGAAAATGCATTTCCTGTGTAGAAAACAGTGCGAGTGGGTGGTAGCATACTGATAAGTGACTGACTAGGTGGCCTTACTCAGATACATTGTTTTTAGTTGGAGCTCATGGAATTGAGTTCTGGGTCATGGAATTGATCAGGTCATGGAACTGACCTGCTTGAAAAGAGGAAAGAAGTCTGTCAGAAAATTGCCACGGTATGGCACTTCTGAGAGCAAGAAATCTCCAGCTTTCTTTTTTTTTTTTCCTTTTAAGGAAGATTCCTGTGAATTATCTTCTGATGTACAATACTGTAAGACCCTTACAAAACCATGAGAATTGCATTCTTAAAAATAGAAGTAGCCAAAATTAAAGACAAGTTTTAGAAGCTGTTGGCTAGAACAGTGTGTTTTACATGGCAGGAGAATAAGCAGGTGCGGTGTAAAGTATTTGTGAATCAGAAATCACCTTTTTGATGTAAAAACACAAAGTAGTTGTTTTCATGTTTTTGAAGAGTTAATGTGAGCGTGTCCTGAAGACCATCATCAAGCATTTTCTAAAAAAGAACATTTAGTTATAGAACCACATGTTGCATTGGTGGAGGCCTGGTCTTTCCAGTTCATGTATTTGAATTCATGTTTCACGATCTATCTGTGGATAGAAGAGTGCAATTGTTAATATTGCTCAAAAAGTGGGTATGTCGATACTGCGCAACTGTTATATAGTCACTAATTAACCCTATTCTTTGACCAGTTTTTGATGACTGTATGTGTGATGTTGGCTGTAGATAGCTTACAAGGGTGTATTCGTTAGCTTAACATGACTGCTGCATTGAGGAAAGCAATCACACATCAGCTGTGTTAGAGGATGAGGTTGCATTTTTACATTACATCACAGCTAATGTGCTGTTTGTTGAATTGAAAGGTATCCAAGCAGATTGTCATTTTCCTGTGATGGGGGTATATTTTTGCTGGGGTTGGGTCCCCTCTAATGAAGAATTAATTTTCATGTTATGAATACACACCAAAATCCAAGTGTAATATTCTAGTTTCAACTTTGTGAAGAGCAGTTCACCCCATTTGCCCAAGCCCTTTCGTGTTTGGTTCACAATTGTGGAGTGGAACAGAAGAAACCCAGTGAAGAACTGAGTGGTAGCTGATCAATGTATAATAGAATGTGGTGTGAAACTACATAAGTAAGTATTAAACAAGTCTTCGGGGAGAAAACTTGAAAATGTCCTGTGAGCAAAAGATCAATGAGCAGATGGACTTCTTACAAGTACAAAGAAAAAAAAATATCATTAACCATATTATAGTCTTCTGGAGTGAAATAGGTATTTTGGGAGGAAAATCATTTAACAGTGTTAAATATGGGTTTATAAATTTAGATGGAGTATTTTTATCTGCTGTTTAATGCCTTTTGTTAAACAACTTCAACATTGATATCTCTTTAATGGGGATCAGTTGCTTTCAGTTCTATTATGTGAAGTGTTGAAGTGTTCCAAACTAGTGATCTGTAGCATTAATGTATAACTTCATTTGGGTTTGTTGTACTACAGTTACTTGAAGGAATAAAGGCAGCCTTTAATGTTTGCATGGATGAAAGTAGCTTTAGTACTCTCTTAAGTACTTGCAAGATGGTACATGTTAGTATTGAGCAGAATGACTGTTTTCATCAGAAGGTTTAATCTGCTTACCGATGCATATGGTTTTGTCCATTTCAAAATGTCAGGCATGATAATTATTTAGAAGAATTATTCAGTTTTGAAAGTTATTGTGTAAACAACTTTTTGGTGTTTTGTAAACTGTCATTTTGCTTTTTAATGCTTAGATTTCTTAAAATACAAACTTCATAAAACTACGTATAAATAAACTGTTGTCCTTAGATTCTTCAAAACTGTGATAATTTCCACTTACACCCTTGTGTAAAGGTGTACATCCCCGAACTTGTAGCAGGTTAACTGATTTACTGATAAATCTTTAAAGCTCAGATATAGAAGCAACTTATTTTATTGTGTTACCACGCATCAGCTGAACTCTGATTAAAGCTTATACGCCTGTCCCAGGCCTGTCACAAATGCCAAGTGAAGTGTGCATGCTTAAACCTCATGTATGATCTCATACTTGCATTTTCCCTTGCATTTTCCATGAACTAAAAAAATGCATATGGTCTGTTACCGTGAGACTGCTCAGATGTGGTAATTTAAGTAATTTATTGGTGTGTTTTAGCCCTTGGTTTAAGTATAACCTGTTTTAACTAGACTAATTTGATCCGCTGTGCAGCTAAAGCATTACAGCCTCTTCTCGTGTTGCGCAAGGAAAACAGTCTTCAGTTTCTGTATCAAAATAATTCTTCCTTGCCTGAATTTTGCATAATCTGTTACAATTTGAAAATAATCCTTTGCTTTCGCTGTATTTTTATGCTTGATTTTGAAGTCATGTTTTTAAGAGAGTTCTTAAATTAAAAAGCTTGTTTGTGTCAATACATTGACAGGATACATCGAGCTCACTTCTGATTCACAGAAGCAGATTGAATCAGAGCTAGTGGAAAATCAGCCTTTGCTTTCCTTAGTGCCTACAGAAACCTGAAAGCAAACTTCTGCTTGTATTAATCTTGTGAAGTCCTGATTTTATTTCTGTTTTGTTGGATTAGACAACAACTGGCTGCTCTGACCGGTCTCATGGTAGGGAGCCTTTCCTGGAAATAGCGTTGCCTTTAGTTTTAATAATCTGGATGATTGTGCCCTCCTAGAGTCAAGTTTAAATAAATTGTTGTTCAGTATTTGAAAAATAACTTCTGGATCACATCTTGATTGTATCATACCAGCTGTACGAACTTTGTGCATGTGTCTCCCATCCCATAATGTTCTCTAGCTTAATTTAGGACAGGTATTACCCAGCTCCGACACCGAAAGGTCGGACTTTTGGTGCTTCCCTGGCCTAATCCCGGGAGGTTTTATTGGCTCAGCAAACTGACATCCATGTCTCTGCACAACACAGAGTGGAGCGTGTTTGGTGCTTGGAAATACGTCACCTAAGGACGAAGTAGACCAGCTGTGCTCAGAGTGCACTTAAATTTGCTGCTTTGCTGGCTGGTCCTCAACGAGCTCTTACTTGAAGATTATAAGAAAAGCTTTTGAAAATACTTAGGTATTTATTCCTTGCTATGAACTAGATATTCCTCACCATAGGGAGGAAACTCAGATGAACAAGGTACTATGGAATATGTGTTCCTGTTGCAGTGAACTTGTCTGCACATACAATAGCCGTTTCATTGGACTGTTTCCAGTCTGAAACAGAACTTTTTCCCCTGGAATTGAAGAAGGTTGGTAAATAAATGGGTAGAACTTGTTTCAGAGTCTTGAAGCACGTGCAGCTCCCTGTAGAAACTTGCAGTTCCCATCTTGTAAATCTTGGCACAGTTTGAAACATTTTGCTTCATCTGTTCAGATCTGTGGTTACTTAAAGGTGTAAACTGCAGCTACCTTTTTGCAGACCTGTTAAGGTTTCTCTGTGGCCATTGCTGCATCATCACCAGGATGTATTTTCAGGTACATAGAACGGCTTGTGCCCTTAAGAGTGTAGGGTTGTCTTCCTAGAGCTGTGTATTTTATTTGCAAAGAAACACCCTATTAGCTTTCCAGCTGTTCTTTACCACTGTTAACATTAAGACTGCACCACGAATCCTGAGAAGACACTGTCGCTGCCTTTGTTCTATGTAGGGTTTTCCTTTCTCATTTTTTAATTTTTTTTTTGTTGTTTTGACAGTGTGCTCTATGTCTTGTGACTCTCGTCAGAAGTTTTTTTTAGAATTACTTTTCAGTGGACCATGGTGTATGGTTCCATAACTTCGAAGTGATTTAGATAGACGTTTGGGTATAGAATTTCAATAGTATGTTGTTAATGTGCAAATAAACTGGTTTCCTTCAAGGCCTGAAAAACCAGAACAATGTTTTGAAATTCAGGGGGCACAGTTTCACACTGTGAAATCATATTTAAAATAAATTCATTGTTACATTGCACTTATTAAAGGCTTTTTCATATAAGCTTGAAAATGTCATGCGTTGTGTAGCTTTAGGATATTAAAATGAGCAATTTAGCTTACCCAGAACATGTCATCTTCTTGGCTGGTGGAAAGAAGCACTTTTGCATTTAATTCATTATTTTATGGTTTTTTTAACAACATTGATACAGCTGGAAAATATCTTAATCCCATAAAGTTGAAATAAGAATGAAACACTTTAAGAACTCAGTCCTTTCACAGAATCATTTCGGTTGAAAAAGACCTTTGAGATCATCAGGTCCAACTGTTCAGCCAGGAGAGGTGGTGTTCAGCTCTTCTTTGAGGTGTGCAAATCTCTTGAACACTTCTAGAAGCAGGAATAGGACATTTCAGGAACTACTGGGTTTCGTTTCATGGGGCTAGTCACTTAGGAAGTAGCACAGAAGTGCTTAGGCTATAACTTTGCTTTTCTGACAATAAGAGTAAAGATATGAAATAACTAAAACAATGAAGGAAAATATCTATCTGAAAGTAGTGTCCTGGTTGCATTACAGAAACTGCTACTGCAAGCTTTACAAGCCTCATAAATGAATAATTAAGAGGACAAACATCACCCTAATGTGACCAGTGTGGGGTTTTTTTTAATTAACAATTTAATATTGTTAAATAACAGCTCAAATCAAGTCAAATCTAATGTGCTCTGGGCATTGACAGATACTTTCTTCCCAGCTCACAGTTCTTAACAGTGGAGTTTCTCTTGTGAAAAACAGCAAGAAGTTCTGCAGTCACTGGGAAAATGTGTATAACCCTGTAGGGTGAGCACTGCCCTTCAGGCTGTGCATTTGCCTGTTTTGTCCCCATGGAGCTCTCAAATCTCGAGGGATGTAGTTTGAGCCTAGAAAACAGTTCTTAAGCGCTATGGGTGGTTGCTTGTGTAGTTTCTATTTGAGCATGGAGGGAAGCAATTTATGCTTTTTTATTATTGCTTTCCTGGCACAGTCACATCAGGAACCTGATCCAGATTGGTACGGGAGGGTGAAAGCTGATATTATCACTTACAACATACCAAGACACATGGGGACTGACGTATCTGTTGTTTCTCTGCATTTTCAGTGGTTTCTGGTGTCCATGATATGAGGGCTTTCCATCTCAATCTTGTTCCTCCTTGAGGGAGAATTTTTGTGGGCCATCAGGTCTCACAGTGACCTGAGGTGAGCATTAAGTTACTAGAGGTCCTTCTAGCAACTGGCCTGATGTGTTTGATCCCCAGATGGTCTTTGTGAGGGCACAAGGTCTACCTGGACTGTACTAATAGGCTTGTAGTCACTTCTGTATTTTACTGTAGAAACTATTACAACTACTTTAGAATAAGCATTTAAGTAAAAGTTAAACTTTTTTGGGAAACACAGAGAAATGTTTTGGTATTGTCACTTTTTTAGAGGTCAAGAGAAAAATATTTTACAATAATTTCTAGAAGAAAACACTTGGCACAGAGTGTAGAAACCTTGTGCTATGTATCTGTGGAGTTGGGGTGGGCATTTTGTTGGCTATTTTTGTTTTACTTGGGTGGCAGACCTCACCTAGGTCAAGATGGCAAGGTCCTAGCAATACCTACACCAAAATGACATTGGGCTTTGCAGCTGTAAGTATTAAAAATGTTTGACTGAGCACATTTGTTGGGTGAGTCATGAAGGAGGTTTTCAGTATCAAAGTTGTGGTGCCCTTCTGGATAGAAGCCAAACTTCATACAAGATGGTGCAGACAAATTCACTTGGGTGTCATTATAAATTGTTTCCAACATGTTAATCAAAACATATATTTAGTTTTGAACAGATGACTGTTATGGAGTGATGGTGGTCTCTTCGGAGCTAAAGTTGTAACTGAGCTTCTGTTAAGTCTCTCATTCCCTTAATCTTGCTAAAAGTAAACCAGTCCACCTAGAACGGCTCATGTGTGGTCCTGTGGCAGAGGAGAACTATTTTAGGATTGGGATGATTATCTTAAAACACCTTGTTAATACTGTTTATTTGAAAAACTTGGGTGGGAAAGGGTAGCTTGTGTCTTTTCTCCAAAATGTTTCCTACCTCAAAATTGTGTGGGGCATAAATTTCAAATCTGGAGGGGTGAAGGTTTTTTAGAATTCATAAATAAGGTTTGATCTTTTTGTTGAGGCTACTCCTTAGCCGGGGTTTGGGGATGACTGTTGTTTGGGTCTCTTGTTATTCTTAACAACCTTTGAAGATCACTAATGCAAAAATTAAGGTTAGAGCGTGTTTAAAATACTCTGAAGTCTCAGTTTGCAAGAGATCCAGAGTTTAAAGCATGGCAGGGTCTCAGTTTTCTTCATCAGAGTACCCGAGGTTCATACGTGTATGTGTCCGGTTTTAGATGTTACTTTTTTCAAAGGTAAGAGACACAAAGTATGTTGCTTGTAATGAGACTGTTGGGTTTCCCCTCCCACCTTAGAGAAAATAAATATATATAAAAGTAAATATATTACACTAATTAATAATTATATTAATATTAAAAGGTAACATTAAAGATCTAGGGTTTTATACAATACTGCTCTTAATAAATAGCAATACTGTAGTAGTTTACTTCCTGCAATAAATATAAACACGATCAGACTAGAAGGTTGCATGAGGCACTGAACCTAGAAATCAGGAAGTCTGAGCTAAATCTCTAGCTCTCCATCAGACTTCCTCTTTGGTCCTGGACACATTGTTTTTTCTAACTCAGGCATACTGTATTTTTAAAAAAAGAAGAGAAAAAAGAAAAGTCTCCATTTAAGAAATAAGTTCCTTGGAATAGGAACTTCATCGTATTAAATCCAGCACTTACTAAAAGGAAAATACAGTCTTTGTGATAGCTTCTGGGTGGGATTATAAACTTCTTTTTTACAGTTTATGAAATCTGTTCAGCTTCTGCTCTGGACAGTGGAATGAAGCTGATCCATTTCTGTCTGCAGTGTTCCTCCCCTTTAGTTTCTATGCAATACCTTTCTGGAGAGAGATTTTTAATATACTAGTACAATATTTTAGTATGGTATAACAGGATTTTTAAAACTTGCTAAATACATAATACTGCTACACATTTGCACAATAGATAATCTCATATTCTATTAATATGATTAAAGGATCTAATTCCAATGAAAAAGTTATTTTTTCCTTATTTTGGATAGCACTATAAAATGCATTTAATGAATATACAAACTTTTATTTGTTTTTACATGCCCTGCGCATAAATAGTTGCAAATTCATTGTTACTGCCTAAAGAGAAACCATGTCTGTAAAATTGTTGATGTGGTGTTGGTGTTTACTGGTGACTGTTCAAAGCTGTTGATAAAACAGAAGTGATGTGTTTATACAGGGAAATTATTGTGGTTGTAACTTTTTCTTAGAGGTATTACTGTTAAAATTTTGAAGTTGTTTCTGTTGTGTCATTCAGGTAGAAGTGACTGAGTTGAACGTGGCCATATGTTGTTGGCAAATGGCTGAAGGAGGCTTTGCAATGCAGTAAGCTTTGGTGCGAGTAGTTTTAGTAAACATTTGTTACCCCCGTGTCCTAGAATTGTGTATTTATTTCACTTTTGATTGAAGCTATTTTAGACTTTAATTTCAAAACGGCTCATGAGGATTGATGATGTCTTCCAGGCGTAAGGTGTGACGATCTAGTATCGTGTAGACTTCAATTAGCTACCTGTGCTTTGCTGGGTCTGTATAGGGAGTATAATAGCTGTTTTGTATGTAAATATGAGCCCAGCTTTCTCAGCTGAGGCGCTGACTTCAGGCGGGAGTAGGCATGAATCAGTGAACGCCTGAGTTCAGTGCGAATCCTCGGGAGCTGGATGGGGTCCAGGATGACTGCAGCGCTGGTTGAGAAGAATTTGGGCTGGAGAAAAGGGAAGGCCAATGTTTCAGTCTTCCAGAGTCTCGGCATTTTTACTATGTCAGGAAGTGAGATCAGGCACAGCCGCTGTATACCGTAATTGTTTTCTGGAAGGCTAGTCATTAAGATTTTCTGTTTTTCTTAGAAGCCTTTGTAGTGTGAGACTGTCAGTGGAAAATACTGCCTTTTTTTTAATATGGTTAACATGATTAACCATATTACATTAGCACAGTGTTTAATTACTCGGGAACACTTCTCAGGGTACATTTTTGAAATATGAACTGGTTTTATTTAGTTTAATTTTTTTTAATGTTGTGAAATAAATGACAAAATATTTCAGCTTTTTAGATGTGTGTCTTGAACAAATAATCTTTGAAAGGAAAAGTTCAAGCTATTTCTGGTGTAGATTTCTGTTAACTTAGAAATGTGATATCCACTATTAATTCTTTCAGCTTTGCTATAACAGTGTTTCAGAAGGTTTGTTTCTGAAATGGTTCGTCCCAGTTCTTTATATGGGCTGAATTCATCCTTCAGCTCAAACAAGGTTTGGAAATGACCTTTAGCTGATGTCTAATAGAAACCACTGCAAAGAAGTGAATCAGGCCAGAAGTACCCTTGCAAAATGTAACCTTTCTAAAAATTAATCTGTTTAATTCCATACTGACTCAGAAATCTCCAGTGCATGGTGACAAAGCTCTAGAAGATACCTCTACAAATTCTGCTCTTGATTCATATATAATGATTCACTAATTCTCAGTATATTCCTTTGCAACTCTGAAAACTACAGTATTTGTCTAGGCTTTAATGCTTGCAGATGGCATTTTTCTTGTTTATTTTTAGTCTAGAATTTTAAATTTTGTGTATTAGCTCATCTTTAATGTCAATGCAGCCTGTGAATTCTTAGTGCAAACTTTCTTTTTTTTCTTCTTTTTTTGCTCTGACCCCTTGGATAGTTAGTAGTGATAATAAAACACTAGCTGCCAAGAACAGACCATGGAAAACAGCAGTCTGAGCCTCTGTTACCAAGCATGTGGTAGAAGAAACTAGCCTTAGGGGACCTGAGAAGCTTTTTGATGCCATTCTACCCATAGGTAGGTTGTTCCTTTATGGGCCATCTACAGCTCACCAGTGGATTTGCCTATCCAAGCTAACATGGTCTGGGGTAAACCCACGGGTTCAGAGAACACCCAGCAACAGCGTAGGAGGGAAGTTGTGAGACTTGGTAGGACTTGTGGGAGTTGTGGATGGAGGTGGGTTCAGGATCCTCGCATCTCCTCTCTGCCTGTGCAGTGGTTGCCCTCCGCCTTGTCTTCGGCAGCAGCTGTCTTCCTCCCTTGCAGCAGCGTGCTGCATGGCTTACCCTGCCGCTGCCTTCGGTGCTGAGAGTCGTGGGGCTGAGCTGGTGGACGGCGGGGCTGGGTTCCTTGCTCCTAGGCTAGCAGTAGGAGGGTGTGGGTGATGGCTTTTCAAGATCGATCTCTATTTCTTTGTTTTGTTTTTCAGGAAATTGTGCTGAGTACATAGTAACTTTTTGGTAATTTCCTTTTAATTTACTCAAATACCACCTACTTCTTTGAATAAAATCGAGGCTTTTGGGAGATGAACCTGTTGATACCGCATTCAGAAGGAGTCCTTTATTTCCCTTGGAAAGTTTTTACCTGTTAAACTGGGGAGGGGTTGAGTCCCATGCTCGTTTACCATTAGAGGTACTACCTTTGAGAGCGGCAGTGTCTTTTGCTGCTCTCTTATCAGTATTTCCAAGGAATGAAGCTGTGCTCAAAAAAACAAAAAAAACCCTTGTTTTTTGCAAATCTGTCGGTATGTGGGGGGATGTTCCTCTCTGTCATTAGTGTTTTGCAGCTTGCCACCATCTGAGCCCAGCTGTACAGTGAAATGTTAGCGTTCTGAGCCAGCTGAAACTGCCCACGAGTTATTAGAACGGTTTCATTTATGCGAGTATTTCTATTTCCTCTGCCTGTAAGGAGATTCCTACTAAGACATGAAGTCGTATTTACTGGTTTTGGAGATTTGTTTCCTAATACTCCAAGTATTAAGTTATTTCTTTGAAAGATGTGAAGTTACAACGCTAAGCAAGTAGAATGTATGTGTGTGTAGGTGTAAATGTAAATACTGCCTATGTCATTAGGCAGTAAATTAAGGATTCTAAAAACCATGTGGATGTTGGTGCTGTGCCCTACAATTTGTACTAACTAGGCTGTGCTGCTCGCTAATGTAGACAAAGCCTCAGAGAGTTATACTCAGCCAATGTAGGAGGCCAGTATAGAAACTTTGAACATTTATTTAAAATTGCAGGTGGTATTGGGACTTGTTTCAGAACATGTTTTTCTACAGCTGGTTATTTTGGTTAGTTGAACATTTGAGTGCAAATGTAGTTGCTTTATGGTAAAGGGATTTCCCCTTCATGTTAAGTGCTAATTTCTGTCATCTTTGAGGTTCTTATATATGCTTATAGTCTCAATATCTTTCATCTAAAATGTTTTCAATCTGCCTGTGTATTCTGAATTCCTATTAATAGCTCTTTAAGAGTTAGATCTAACCTCTAAAGCTCTAAAAATGAGAGATGTAGTGGAAGAAACTTCTGCCTTAATTTTAACATGTATTACCGTGCAGGTATTTTTAAGTGGAATAGTTGCATACAATCAGATGAGTTTGTTTCCTTGGCAGAGGTAATTCAAAATCTGACAAATAGGATGGAAGATTATTTTATTTGGGAAATAAATAACATGCTAAGGTAGCTAAGTATATTTAGGACAAACCTGATACAAATTTAATCTTTGGAGGTTGTGTCTAGCCCTTGCACCTGTGCAGTCATATTTGGCCTCTTAAAATTGTAACTGGAGCACACCCAGAAAACAATTGGTATGCAAAATGAGCTGGTTTCTTTGGCAGCCTTGGGTACTTTGTTATGCTGCGTTTTGTGGCTGTGTGATACTATCAATTATTTTGAGATGCTTTTGCAAATAAGAAAGGATGTGGTTTTTACCGATGGATGCTACCAGCCTCTTTAACTGGCAATGGTAATACAGGAGAAATCCTTGTAATCTCAGCTTTGATTACAGATCCTTTCTGAACAAAATGAGTTAACACCAGAAGAAATGATAACGGTCATGCTATGATATTTCTCCCACTGTGGCTAATCTGCTGAAGATTCAGTCCTACAAGTACACAGTTAATCAGGAGTTTTCCATTTTTTTCCCCCCCAAACACTGTCATTTCTATACTGGTTATAGAGAGCTGAACAAGGGGGTGGGGAAATGTTTTTTTGTTTTAATTTTGCTTTTTAATTTAATGAATTGGACTATCCTAAGCACATTTCATCTTCTGTATGGGTTTATAGGAGGTAATGGGAAGGGAGAAGGAAATGTCAGCATTTCCTGTATCCTGTTATCTTGTGCTTTTTATGGTTGCTGTATTAACTATACACTGAAAATTCACTAACGTTTGGATCGTATTTTGACTTCTTATAATTATAGATTATTCACTAGAAACCCAAAATTATGCAGCACTTTTCCATATGCAATTCTCCATGGTACTCAGTTGAAGACTTAGTACAAAGTACTCTACTCTCTGTGTTGCCTTAAGCCTTCACTGTCGGACCTCTGTATTGATGACATGTTACAGCACTGAAGAAATTGCAGTTTGGGGTTTCTTTTGATCATCACAAGGACTGGCATGTACATGTCAGTATGTGAATTCTTTGGCCTAAAACCTGGGTCTTGGGTTCTGGAATACAAGCGATTTAGAAATTGTAACTACAAATAAGGGAATAAAGTGCTGCGTAAGTGTAAAATATGCCACTGTGTAATTGCTTCACTTAATGTACTGATTTCATCACTTCTGGCGTGTTAAGTTGAATATCTATGATACATATTTAAGAAGCATATTTTTGGAAGAAGGATATGTATTGCTTAAATGCTGTCCTTAGTGAAAAGTCAGATAATGTATTAGACTACTTGAGTATACTCCATTGTGAAGGACTCAGATAGATGACATAGAATCGTAGAATGGTTTGGCTTGGAAAGGACCTTAAAGATCATCTGTGATCTCTAAGGTGTAATCCCCTCCATGCTTTTAAGACTGTCAGTTTGCACAAGTTTTTAAATGTGCAGTGAAGCTAAAGTGGATGTTTTATAGTAACTTTTGTCTCCAATTAGTCAGTTTATTTGGAAATCTTTGGGGGAGAGTTGTGGAGTGTTGAAGTCTGATGATATTTTCCTATGGAGTTTTCAAATGTTCTTGAATTGCTGTCATTAAATGATTCAATTAATACCATAGTGCAAGTGTTTACTTTGTGGAGAAGAAGAAAGAAAAGAAAAAAAAAGACCTGAAGGCACTGCTGTGCTTTTCTTCTGAAATACTGGTACCGAGTTTGGCAAACAAAATAGAGAATTATTTGGGGGAGGGGAGAGACATATCTAATATTGTCACTCTCTTTTTGTTTTAGCAGGTGGTTACTGTGAGCAGTTGTCAATGAATAGTTTTCAGACATGATGGCCGACCAGCCGCCTCCATTAGAAGCTACGCCTATATTGAATGAAGTGCCACTTCTACCTCATATGGTTAATGGGGACAGCATACAACAGGCAAGTAAATGCGTTGCGCTTTCGCACAAGTCACGTAATACTGTGCCAGTGGTGCTAGTAGGGAGGTTGACATTCAAGCATACTGTAGAAAACAGAACAGATAGAAAAACTATTTGTTGTACAATTTATGATGGCTGGAAGAGGAGGAGGCTTGAAATAAAGCAACTACGATACTGATTTGCAATGTTCGAAAAGCATGCGGTTCTCAGCGCTGATATCATCAGTAAAATAGAAGTGCAAATACATGGAGGAAGAAAATCATTCAACGTTATTATAGTGGAAATGTGAAGAGATTGCAGATTAAAAGGAATATTTGTTATACACTTGTAAGTGCTATAAAACTGAACTGCAAAATCAATAAAAGGAAAAAAATATATGGATTTAATAAAGCACTAAGGTTTTGAAAGCTCTTCTTAAGCTCATGTAAAATAATCAATAAAGATTTGCAGGTGGTTGCAGTGCTCTAAACCATGAAGTCTGTTGCAGGGAAATGAGAGGAAAGACCTTGGCTTCGTGATATTAAGTATCTTCATTAATAATTACAGCGCAGTGGTGAAACCTGAGTATATTTAGTTGAAACTTTAGAATTTTACTGGACACAACCTTTCAGAAGTACCTAGTATAATTAGAAGCACAGACAAAAGTGAAAGCAAAACAGTTTGAGGCACAAGCTTATATAAGTTGTGAGTAAACTTGAAGTGGATTTACCATTTGGCAGTGGAAGCCAAGTGCCTTGTACTACAAATGCTAAGATAGCTTCCCATCATTCGGAAGCTTTCAGTGCACTCAGATATATTACAGGCATCCAGACATTTTAACACCGGTTCTTAGTTTAAGAAACATCTCCCTGCCCTAGCAGCTATAAACATGACAGATCCTGGTAGGAGAGAGTGAATTTGTTCATTTTAAATAGCAAAGTGGCTGTTTGTTGGCTGGCTGCAGTTAGGCCTGGGTGCTAGATAATCTCATCTAGCCTCCCTTTCCCACAAAAGGTTGAACCAGATGATATCTCAAGGTTCTTTCCAACCTGGGCTGTTCTAGGAATCTGTAATACCAAAACATAAATTTGAAGGCCTTACGTGCCTGGAGTTTAATAATCATTTTGCTGAAGCAAGGGACAGAAGTGCCCATTGCTTTAATCTGATCAACATGTAACTTCAATTAGTTTGACTACTTGAAAAAAACTTCAAGCGTTTGATTGAAATAGGAATTAAGGGGTTAATCCAGACGGGAAAGTTGCATAAAAGTTTCCGGAGGATAACTGTCATACAAAATGATTATGAAGGGTAACAGTGAAGACCTTGGCATGTTTGAATGTACAGTGGATAAACAGAGTACGATAAAATAGTCGTGAATTGTTGAGGGTCTGATTGACCATAAAGCTGGTTTTAAATAAGATGCTATTTACTTTGTAATTGTTACAGATTGAGAAGGAGAAGTCTGCATTGTTTCAATTCTGGTATACTTGGAAAAATAGGCTTTATTTTAAAAAAAGCGTACCTTTTTTTTTTTTTTTTTTTTTTTTCCCCTCAGACTCTGGAGATAAAAGTACAATGTGGTTTGGAATAAGTAAAGCTATAGAGTCTCTGAGCTATTTCTGAAGTTCTCGCATTAGCAACATGAAATTTTAGACACTGACCAGCTGTGAGGCTACTCAGTAGGTAGTGTTTCATGTTACACAAGGAAAAGAGATCAAGTAGATCTAATTAGATACCATCTCCATAGCTGTATTTGTATAGCATGTCTTGGTATAGATCAGGGTGTAAAATACTGGTGTGTATGGAATGACCCAAAAGGTGACAGTCATTGAAATTTTCAGAACCCAGTGGAGACTGTTTGCCAGTTAGGTGAGGCTTAAAAAAAAAAAAAAGAAAAAAAAAAAAAAGAGTTGTATCTTGGACATGCATGGGAAAACAGCATTTGAAGAGTAGGCTTGAAGACTGATGGTCTCGAAGACTTGTAATTGAATTATATTGAAAATAACTAATAAGTCTGTCTAGTGAGAACTCTTCGTGGGACCAGGAAAGTGATTTCATGTTAATGTGCCAACGTTTCTCATTCTAATGTGTCTGTATGTAAACAACAACGTCGTGCTGCCATCCGTGTCGTGTGTCGTGTTGCCATCCTTCAGCTGCTTAATGAATACACTTGCTGCTCGTTTGTGGCACGTTTCTCTAGAGAGGCTTTTGAGCCACAGTCTCCTCACATTTGCAAGTTTGCTTTTAAATAGAGTATTAACTTAGAAGCTTTATTTATGCAGATGAATTTTAATTATTTTGCTGCCAATGCTGTAGAGGGTAGGCTAATTATAGAGTATTGTACAGAGTTTTTGTTTTCAGAAACAAAACTTGCGCTGTTTGGCCAATCACTCCAAACAGTCAGATGCAGCACCCACTTCATCAGTTTCATTTCACATAAAATGTAGGTTGGAAGTGTTCTGGAAGGGTTTCTTGTTCTGAAAAAACCTTCAGCAATGGAAAGTGTGTGAATAAGGGATAAAAGCAAAACACTGACCAGTGCTTTGAAATAGCTTTCAAACTGCGTTGATCGCACTAGTTGTGAAATGGTTGCAGGGACACCTGAAGGTGTTGACAGATCTGTGACTCCTAGCGCTAGTCTGTCATCTAACTTGGCTTAGATTGACTCATTAGAAACACTCAAGCTTCCTGGAAATTTTCCTTGGTGGAAGGTAGATGGAACTGCGTTTGTTTCATTAATTATAGTGAGTCATTCCTGTAACACATTGCCCCATGCATTCCTGAAATTCCAGTCTCTGAATGGCTCTACAGCCCTGTGATTACACCACTTATGATCCTTTTCACTGAGTTCAGTTAATAGTTTCCTGAACCGTTTTTGAGAACTTCAGTTAATTGAAACCTGTTCTGAAGATCTGACACGGTCAGAGACTGAATTTCTAAAAGGGTCACTTTCCTGCCTCTGAATTTTCTTGCCCTCAGAGATGAGGCTTGCTGTGAGGTTTAATACCTGCCTATGGAACCCGGTCCTCTGCCTACCGTCCATCCCCAGCAGCTGCTGTTTGCAGCCGACCTCATCTTTCCTGCTTTTTTGTGCTCTGGCAAATCCCCAGCCCCTTATTGTCAGTTTTCTTTAAACAATTAACATCGCTTCTCGCTTTTCTCCGTGAAATTCAGTAGCATACATTTACTTTATAAATTACATCTGAAATGACAGATCTGCTTAAGTTTCAGTGTTTTAATTATTATATTATATATTATTAAATTTTTTAAGTATTATCTGACATCTGTCTTTCTCATAGAATCGTAATAAATACTGCTGACTGGCTGGATGGCCTTTTCAGGGGTTTTTGAAGTTTACTGATGTCCAGAAGCAGCTTGTCTACATAAAGTAAAATTCTCCTGTCCTGTGGACTCATTGGAGCAGGGTCTGTGTTCATGATGCTTCTGCATCCCCTGTTAAAAAATGAAAGATTAGATTAATATAGCAGTATGCAAAAGCTGCAAAATGAGTGTTAAACAGCATCTATCAGTCTGCTCCTTTGAGTCTTGCTTTACACACAGGAGTTTGAATGTAACAGATCGATGCAAACCTCACTCTCTGTGCAGAAGTTGCACACTCATGAGTAGAGGGAGAGAGAAGTAGGAGACATAGGCTGTAATTTCAGGAAACATGGGTGTGTTTGACTGACTCCTTTACACGTTAGCTGGAGAAGAAATGTGCTTTGGTTAAGGCCAGCATAAGCTACTTGGCAAACTCTTTGGAAAAGAGTAGTCAGTGGAGCCGGTCAAAATGCAGAGGTTGAATGAGGGACCACAAGATCTCTCTAAGTCTCATTCTTTTCAGTCATCTGTTTATGACCAATATAGTAGAATTGAGGCGTACTTAATAAATCTGCAGCTGATAAGAAGTAGGAGGAATTGCAAGCGTCTTGGAAGCCTGAAATGATTTTGATTACTAGAAAGATAATCTAGAAAATTAGCAGCAGGTCCGGAATTTAGGTAGAATAGTCAGCTTATCATAAGGATTGTCTCGTTTGGTAGCAGTTCTTTAGAAAAAGGTCTGCCAAGGGATGGATAAAGACCGCAAGTGGAAGTCGTTGGTGTTGCACTGTTTCAAAAAAAAGGCAGATAAAAATCCCAAAAATATTTATATACAGGGTATGGCACCTAAATCACAGCAACCAATCTTTCGTTTATTGGTGCTTTATTTCTTTGGTGATTAAGACATGGAGTAAGGGTTCAATTTGAAGTAGGGAATGTTGAAGTTAGATGATAAAATCCATAATGTTGAGGATAGTGAAACAGTGGTGCAGATGCCTGGGGAGTTTGTGGAGCTCTGTCACTGGAGATGTAGTGGCACAAAATAGACAGGCTTATTCCTTAACAGCGTGTGTAGTTCATTTTTACCAGGAGTTAGATGACTAGGTAATCTCTTTGAATCCCATCTACCTGATGTAATTGTCATTCCGTGAATAGTATAAAAATATTTTATAAAAATAGAATGAAAGAAAATGATACTTTTTGAGTTTCGTAGCTAGTTTTACAGATATATTTTATTTCAGTACTTACATTGGCCGCCTTTATGTGCTAGAGCTGTCACCAGGGTGGAATTTTGACTGTGTAACTGTGCAGTTCTTAAGTGGCCAAACCCCTCATTTTACCTAAGAATTAGACCTGTGCCTGTGTAATATTGTGGAATCTCACAATTACACAATTCTTGTAGTAAAGTTGTCATGTTAGAATAAAACTGAAGCACAGCTGCTATTATTTTACAGTAAGACTGAAGCACGTGCTGTGAGTGGGATGGAATGAGGTGATCGTGCTGCCCAGCACAAGGGAAATGATGCTGTACCCTGCCTGAGGAATAATTCTGGCAGATGTCCACATTGATTTGTGTAAAAGTGCATGTGATCACTTCCAAATTGACCTGCAGAATCTCCCTGTTGGTTGTATTTCTTTAGCTACAGGATTACACGAATGTGTGAGAAAATACACCTGATCTTTCAGGGTTGTAGAGTGGAGGTGGTAGGCTTGACCTGTTCTATCACCTCTTCTACTCTCCTTCCATCCCCAAAGGACTGCACGCTTTATTAAGTTACTTGATGGCACCATAAAATATATGATCAAAATACATACCAGCATGCTTTCAATGAAAAAATATGGCTGAGTTTTGTGCAAAGGATCTTTTTTCTTTTTTTTTACTTTTTTCCTTTTCATTTGTTTGCGTGTGCAGTCATGATTTTGCCAATTTAGCCCTGCAACTGAAATAATCTCAGGTAAAGCTTGGAAAGCAAGGTGAATCTCAGGGAATTTATTGCTTCAGTAAAAGAAGAAAAAGCAGTGTGAAAATACTGAAAATAAAAGCTTAGTTAATTCTTTCAGTTGTATCAAGGGAAGCACTTCTGGTAATAATCAGACTGATTAAGCAAAACTAATGATTTTATGTCAAAGTATGAAGAAATTTCATTCTACCCATCAGAGTTTCTTATCTTGCTTGTTTACTCTTTTAAGGTTACCAGAGCTATGTTGTTTTAATCTAATGTGGGTGGGTATAAGGAAGACATGGGTTTATTTGCACTCCCACAGGTAATTTCTAAAATTAAAAAAAAACCACCAAACAAACACCAAAAAAGCCACCACCTCTTCTATGTTTTATTTTCTACAGGTTATTCTTGTACAGGTAAACCCAGGTGAAACATTTACAATTACAACTGAAGATGGACACATTCAGTGTATTCAAGGTAAAGGAAAAACTGAAGTACTGAATCCAAATATCTTGATTTTGCGAATATCACAGAATTACTACCAGTATTTGTTTCTGTAATGTCAAATGTGTTTTTATATGTTCTGCAGTGTAATAAATCAGATTTTTCAGTTTGTACTTAAAGCACAAATGAGCACTGGGAAATTGCCAAGATCCCCTGCGTCTCTGCAGACTTTGCTAATTTATGAAAGGCTGGCATCTCAACTGTTTTTGTAACGATCCTTGAATAACTGTCTTCTCAGAATCTTATCACGTGAATGTGCATGGGATTTAGTCCACACTAATCTAAACAACTTTAATAGATGCTGTGCGACCTCACTTTACTGTAAGGTAGTGGCATTAGCGGTCTGCTGATTTTGTGGGAAGCATTGCTACCCTCTGTGTGTGGCTGCAAACTACTTTTTACCTTCTGGGTAAGTGACAGAACTGCAAATCTGAGTCAGATCAAAATATCTCCTGTAAGTCAAGTTGAATTTATCAGTACTTCCATTTTTGGAATATTTTTCATCTTTTCAAATGATATTATATAAAATAAAATGTGTCCATTCTGCTTTCATCAGATTCCAGACAGGAAGACTTCCTTTCAACTTGATATGAAAAATAATACATTCTTATTTAAAAAATAAAAAACGTTGGTAGACCAGCTGTCAGCATTACTGTGGTGCTGATGTTGTTGCTACAGACTTTTAACTGTCACAAAATAAGAACTAAAATTTATCTGTGCTGAGTTTTGTACAATTAAAGAAATACTGTTGGCTGTTTAGATGTGATGGTTGGAATAAATCTAACCTGTGCTTTTTGTGGAATAATTGTACAGCCATACTTGCATTCAGCAATATTGTCTAAAGTTCTGGATGCTTCCTGAAAGTTGTTAAGTTTTACTTAATGTGTATTTTGAATGTGAAAACGCGTTGTCCATCGGTGACATAAATTGCAACACTTTTCTTGATGGCAACTTGGTACAGCCACTTTTTTATTATTTTGAAACTCACAGTCCTGATTATTTAAGTTTCTCTCCTGACTGACTTTTTAATTGGATAGTTTTAGCCTTGCTTCTAAATCTACTTGTATAAAAGTAGTTCCATAAATACAGAGTTGGATGCAGTTGCTGGCTTTTCAGGCACCAAAGTGAGCCACCACCTTTGGAAAAAAAGGTGTCTCAAGTTTGTAAAAGCCTCATTTGTTAAAAAGTGGCACCTTGTTACTTCTCAGGTCCAGCACATGTTCCTATGATGTCACCAAATGGTTCTATGCCGCCTATATTTGTGCCTCCCGGTTATGTATCTCAGGTAAACTTTAATTTATTCTTCTATTTCAGTATGTTTGTGGCGCTTTAACAATAAGACTATTGATTATTTTATCTGGAACAGCTGTTAAAAGCATTTCTCATATTTTTTCCACTGAGCTTATCAACTATTTAACTTACTTTATTGTAGGCTCTGTCACCTTCCGTTGACTTAGTAAAATTTGATCTAGTTTTCAGGATTTTTTTAATAATGGTTCCAGGCAGTAAAAGATTACTTTTAGTAATCCTGTAGAGGGCTCTGAATTGGCTTTCAGAGCCCCATTAACAGGACCCACATCTTGGTTTTGCTTCAGTCCTGTGTTCAAGGTGAAAGTAGGTGCGTGGGTCATACGAGCAATCACAGCTGACTGCAGCCTGCTAAGTGTCGGAGGACTGATGAGTGCAGACGGTGCTTAGTGCTGCTGGAAACAGGCTGATGGGAACGGAGCTGGGGGCAGCATCGGAATTGAACGTGTCTCACGCATACTGTGGATGTGAGACTCATGTTTCTTCCACTGAGGTTGTGTGGGTCATATACCAGTATCATTCTCTCTTTCATCCCTTGGGTCTTCCCCCCCACTTCCCGGACTGCATAAGATATTTCTCTTTCAGGTCTTTCCATAATTCAAATTTTTCTCTCCTAATATAACTCTATTTATCGAAGTTTTCAATGCCCCTTTCTTTACCAGCTCTGATCTCCTTAACATTCAGCAAAGCACTCTACTGTTACAGTAGAAGTGTGAAGAGGAGTGTTAATGCTAGTGACGTGTGCCTATGAAATGAGCAGGACTCTGGGCTTCTCTCCCAGCTTTACTTTTCCGTTCTCACTGATTTTTCCACTCCCTTGTGCTGTTAAGTCACAGCAGATCAGATTTGTGTGTGGTATTTGAACTGTTATCACAGAGATATGTGAAGTTGCCTGTTCAATTTACTTTTAAATTAATGCATTTTTAAAGGGAAGTAATTAAAAACAAATGTTTAAACAGGACAGGCTAGGTTTCTCATTTTCTAGTGATGTTCAAAGCAGGAGTTTTCTGAGTAGGCTTGAAAACCTTGTAGCTGTATGTTCTTGAGTTCCCCAGGCAGTTGTCTTTTTGCATACAGCTGCCTCTGCATTTTGTGCTTCTGCTATTACAATTAGCTACTTTCATGCCGATCCTGAAGAAAGATTCCCCAGATAATTTATGCATCAATATGAAATTGGGTCTTCAGTGCAAACAGTATGCAAAGCACTGGCAAATGCTGAGGTGTACAAACTGAAAAATACATTTGTTCTGTGTTTGTTGTCACATGAAACTAAGGGGGTTTGTTTTGTTTTCTGTGGGTCATTATGACAGGGATAGACAAGTTTGAAACCAACTCTAAATCAGAGCTTGAGTTACTAATACTGTTCGTGTTAGTAGATGAGACTTGAACTTTCTGTTCCCAAATCTGTCTGGAGGAGCCCAGGGATAGTTACGTCGGTTTCTGCCAAAGCGGAATGAAGCGATTCAGTATTGGAGAGTGGGGACATAGCAACTTCGGGCTGTAAAATCATGGGAAAGTCTTGCTATATTAATGTATGCCTTCTACCCAAAACTGTGCCATGTGTTCTTGCTTAATATATACATAAAATAGAGTTAACATAACCATCAAAATTTGCTGTGAGTTTTGACTTGTATGTGTTACAGCATGTGTTAGTGTTATGCAGTGTATTGCAGTTGAGTGGTGTATTTAGTTCCATTGCTGAACCAAAAAGCCCCCCACATTGTTTCTAGACCAAAGTGTATTCAATGTAAGCTTAGTCTTAAGTGACTTCTTGTAATTTTTTTGTTTCTTCTGTTTAAAGTCTGTTAAGAGTTGCTAATAATACAGCTGACTCCGAGGTTGTCTCACAGCTGAACTTTGTCATAGCAGTTTGTGAGTGGACACATTCTGTTTCCCTTCAGAAGAATGGTTTCTTGTTAGTTTGCTCTGCCTTTTGCTGAGGAGCTTTTCAAAATGTACTTTTGGAGTAAGCAGTATTTCAATATCCGTAATGTCTTCTTGGCCAACTAGGAAACGCTACAGTGATTTCTTATAGCCAAACTAAATATGCTTTGAGGGAGGATCTTGAAAGAACTAACAGGATAAAACATATGGCCTAAGTGCTTTCTTTAAATGCTTGAAAATACAAATTGTGTATATTTTTAGTAATAATTAAGAAGTTGAAATCTTCTAAAAGCAGGTTTTATTTTCTATACTTTACTTTATGGATTGCATTTAAAAAAAATAAATTTTTTTGCATCTCAATTTTGTATGCCAGCCCACAGCTGGAACGTGCCCCCCACTTGAATCCACGGATGTTCTCTGCTGACTACATGATTCATCTCTGTTAATATTAAAGCACTGTAAGGCCCTGCCTAATAGCGTTTGTGATTTGCACTTTTAAATGCAACTTGGAGAAGGTGACTGATGTAGAAGGAAGGAAGCATAAAGCTACAGACTCATTTTAAACCAATCTAAGAAAAATGCCTGGTTTTCTTACTGAGACTTGATTAATTTTGAAGTGTCAGCTTGTCTTTAATTGTGGACATTTTTCTATCATTGATTTCCCCCCCCTCCCTTCCCCAGTTACATTGTTCATACCTATTTAATTTTTTTGCGTGAAGGAGAAAACAATTGATTTGTTGTCTGCCTTTAAATAGGATTTAATGGAGTCTAGTTTGCTTCTGAGTCAGACTTCTCATTAGGTACAATCTGAATTTTATGCCAGTGGACTTCTGTGTTGTGGCAGAAGCAGCAAACTGGAATATGACCAGGTGATTTCTCTGACGGTCAGCTCGGAAGCCTTCAACCCAGTCAGAACTGTAGGTCCTGAAAACTGAATCCCTCAGATGAGCAAAATGGAGTTGTAACCACAGAATGACAACCAGTGAGCCCTACCTGGAAAAAGGACCCTGTAAACCTCAGCCTTGGGTTGTCTGTTCCAGGTGTCTTAAAAACTGGGCATAGTTTTACTTCATCATCATCATTGTTTAATATGTGGTTTTGTGAATCCTGCTCTGGTGTCATTTTCACACCTTGTCTTTCAAAGCCTGTGTTCTGTCCAAAGTCTCTCCTCAGTTTTAAGATTTAGGAAAATGTTATTGTATAAAACCTTAACATATTTTAAATTTCCTGTAGGAAAAGCAGTACATAGAGATATTAATGTATTGCACGCTGGCAGAATTAGACTCCAGAAGAAGGCTATATGTGGCCAGTTCAGGACGCATGCTTAGAGGTGTGCATGTGCATACATATGCATGCACTGTCTTAGCATCTTCTTATCCTAGAGTTCAGACGTGCAGACAGGTTCCTTGTCTGAATTCTCTTAGCCTGTGGCAAACATGAAATATTTTGACATTTGAGTTGGGTTGGATCATAGTACGAGACAGCAGGGGCTGACTTGTAATGCTTTGTACTTGCCATAGGCTAAGAACATGTATGCAGCCGTGTACCACAGCTGAGGCGGCATGCAGCGACCTGTACATACGTAGTGCTGTCGGTCCAGATGTGGTCTAAAGCAGTTCTTCTAACTGTAATTACAAGCAGACTGGGAATTATGCCCTGATCAATTCACAGTACTTGTTTAAAAGGATATATACATTATTCATAAATTATAGATTGCTTAGCACTTTGGTGTGTGGGGTTCAGCTTCTTAAAACTGACTGCCTCAAACTCCAGTTTCTTCCAGCAGCGTCTGCTGCATTTCCACTGGAATTCATTTTGGTGTGTGTTATCCCTGTCTGTTAGATTGTGGGTATAAACATAAGCATAGGGATTCTTTATTAAATGTGCAATATTTGTAAGATTGTTATTGTACTAACGTTTAGTTTCTTATGTTGCATGACAGGTGGTGGAAGAAAATGGAGTTCGTAAAGTGGTGGTATTGCCACACTCAGCTGAATTCCATCCTTCCATGCATCCTCCTCCTCCTCCTCCCCATGTGCCACATTACATGCATCATCACCATGCTTTGCTTCCCCACCCACCTCACCCAGTGTACCCTCCGGTTCCTGGGACAGGAGAGCTGCCACCACAGTTCATTCACCAGCATCCACCACCACACGTTTTTCAAGAACAAGGTGAGCGCGCAGGTGATGTTCAAATACATGACAAGGCCTTTCACTCAGCGCATCTAGATTGAGGGAGCTGAGTTCTGTCAGTAGCTCTTTTACACATTTCTGTGATTTTGGTGCTAGTTACTAGCCCCATAAATACACGTAAGGCTCGGGGAGCCGTCTTAAAATACATTTGTGTGTAAGGTGTCGTGGAGCCTGGTCTGAAGGCACTCTGCATGTGCAAAGTATGATTTTTATAAAGTTTAAATCTTCTGCTGTTCTGTTTTTAAGGATTTAATGCAAAACCAGTAACTTAGAAGTGTCCTAATACTGTGTATATTTTTCATGGATCCTTACTTTGGTTACTGTAAATGCCACAATGATTGCTTTTACCTTCCTGTGAAATTCCGCTCTCCAAAACTGCTGTGTTTTGTCACAACCTGGGCATAAAGTATTTTGAAAATGCATTTAATGTGATAGGTGAATGTATTTTTTTTACTAGGCAAAGTCCAGATATGATTGGAGAGAAAATAAAAATATCATACATCAACTAAAAAACATGGTAGTCCATGTTGGAGGATGAAGTGCAAGTCTACTCTATGTTTAAAAACCAAGTGAAGCAATACTTTAGTGGAAGACTAGGGTCACTGCTGAATTAAACCAAATTGTAAGCCTTATTATATACACAGGCGTTTGACACAAAGAAATTAGAATATGTAAGACCCTTCACTATCTTTCTCAAGTGTAAATTGGTAATTAAGCTGTTTCAGGTCATTTCTAGGGTAGAATATTCAGTAGCACCCAAACTATGTTTTAAAAAGTCAGTTTGGGTCCTAAATTTGCTTACACTTCTTTGGAAATGTGCTTGGTTGGCTGTGTCAGGGAGGGCAGCTGTAAGGCATAATCTTGAGCAGCTAACAGAAGAGAAAGGCCTGAAGAATTAAATTTAAAACAAACAAAACAAAAAAACCAAACCTGAACTCAGCAAGTGATGAAAAATAATTTTTAAGAAAAAGAAAAAAAAGATCAGCAATTTGGATATGGGTCAAATAAGAAAAATGGAAATTTGCTTGCAGATATTTTGGGTATTTTACTGTGGCATCGTGGCTAACATTGACAATGTTTCAAAACAAGAATTAAACCTCCAGGTGTGGTGTTCTCCTGCCACCCAATCTTTATGGTCATACACGAATTTGAGCCCAATCCATAAACTTTTTATCAGGTGAGGTTCCTAAGGTCTAGCAAAGCTCTGCCAGTCAGCAATGCAGTACGTGCGTGTTTCTTATCTTTTGTTCTGCTGCCCGGAGACCCCTGAGTATCAGCCATGAAACTCCTTGGGACTTCACAGATGCCCCAAGCTGAACTTATGTGAGCCGTGCAGCTCCATCCATCTACAGACTGACAAAGCAAGCACAGTGAAGTTCTGTGGGTTTTCAAGTTCTGGTTTTACTGTAGTTATTCTTCTAACTTACAGAGTGTTTCTCAGATGTCAAATAAATTGTACTAAATAATGAAGTAAGTTCTCCTTTCTTTGTAGAACCTCGTTCTCATGGAAGGACAAACTTCATTCAGCGAGATGAAAGGAGTCTCAAAATGCAAGAACACCTGAAGAAAAGACTAAAAGACAGACAAGCTAGTGGTCATACTAACAATAAACTTAACAGCCCTCCATCTTCGCCGCATAAAGTTGTTAATTCTTCCAATGCAACAATTCAGAATGGAAATGGAAAGGGGCAGCAAGGGGCAGGAGGACCACTAAAGCAGAAGCAGATCGGAAAAACAAAGGGCAGTCCAGATGCAGAAGTGGGAGGTAGGTTGCATTGACAGGGTAAAAAGAAATAATCTAGATTCTTTTGTAACAGAAGATGCTATAAGTTCATTGCAAAATAGTTTCTGAAAAAAATAAATTGTAAATATCTTTAGCTGTTCAGAATTAGAGAAAGCCTGAAATACTTTTCATTATGTTGAGGTTTTTTTCCCCTCTAGAAATCATAGTAATGTCAGGTTTGTTCATTTGAGATTTCTCAAATAAGGTCTTCAGGAAGATTTAATTTGAAACTTTTTTTTTTTACTTCTGTACCTTTTCTGACCTGGGACTGACCGATACTCCAAGCAAGGATGACCTGTGGGTACTTGCATAAAAGACTTCTGGTGTCATTCTTTGTGGTACTTTTCAGATGACTCGGAGTTATTTAAAACTTCAGGGAATAGGAAGGCTTGAGCAACTGTCTGTACAGGTTGCTGTTTGATCAGTTGTAATTTCAGTTCAATGCATTATTCTTCTCAAATGAATGTTTGAGCTTTTAAAATAGCTTATGGCTATTTCCTTGCATATACTAACTTACCTCATATACGATATTGTTATCTTTCCTCTTGGTCTGAAACAGTGTTGCTGAAATGCGCACAGTTTCTTATCATGATTCTTTAAATCATTTGTGCATCTTCTAGAGTTTTGGGGGGGTGTATGTGTCCTAATTTAAGCGGTCTTGTTAGGCTGCGAAGTCTAGTCCTTGTCAGTGTCACTGTTAACTCTTTGGTTAGAGAAATAAAAGAGAAATCTGACTTTGTACCTTGGGAGTAAGCAGAGGTGGAAGTTTTTATCCAGCTTGTTTCAAGGACAAAAAATATACTTGATTAAAGCTTTGTCTTAATACATATTTATGGGGGGAGGGGGGGGAAGCTTTTATTTGTGGGCAGAATAATATCCTGTATTGTTTGACGTGGACAATTGCAAAGATAGGATTCAGCTTACAGATGTAACCCTTTCAGTACCTGTATGTATCTTTAGCATGCAGTTTTGATTCAGCTTCCAAATTACACCGAGACCAAGTGTTTTGCAATAGAAATTCAAGGAAAGCACATACAATAGAAAGATAAGATCTTATTATCATTTTTTGAACACCTTTCATTTTTGGAGGAATGTTTTTGTGTTGTCAAAGAAAACCCATTTATGCTCAGATTAGGAAAATATACCCTTTGTGCAGGATGTACTAAAAGGGTTTTTGTAACACTGTTAGTTTTGGATAGTTCATGTTTCTACCCCTCACGCAGCCAAAACAAACAGGGGAAATGAACTTTGCACAATAAGTACTATTGTTAAACTCTTAATGAGGCGAACTCCATCTTGTGGTGGCATTTTTGTAACAGACTGGTTTACTCTTGGGGTTTTTGGTAATCTGTTTTGTATTTGAAATTTCAGAATCTGACACAGAATCCAAGAAATGTGATATTCACTTGAGCATTGGCAAGCCAGTCGTAAGTAATATCCTTAAAATACCATTATTTTCTGTGCATATTCTTTCTATAAAGTAACATGTCTTATTGATGTCTCTTTCTTTTTTTCTTAATGGTTTATTTTCTTAATAGAGAAAATGTATTTTAGTTGTCAGAGTTTATAGCTGGGAAAAGCAACCATGCTATGGAAACCCACTATTTCTCAACTTTCTGAAAACAGTCTGGCTGACTCAGTTTCCCAGTCTGTAAGCCGAGAATATATATCCACTGTTGAAGTTGTCTAGTGTATGTGAGGGCTTCGGTACCTCACAAACCAAGGGCCTGCTAAACTAATGGAAGTCTGTCTACTCTTGGAACCATCCTTCCTTCAGCATAGAGGATTTAAGAATATTGGGAATAGAATTTATAAAAACAGATCATCTTTTTATGTTATGTTTAGAAATTGGAGCAAATATTTGAGTATTTAAAGACTTTAGTAAGTTGGAGTCTGGTGATGTTAATTTCAATGTCTAAAAGGCTAGTACTGCAGTGATATTTTTGATCTTGAGTATGCTTAATGAAACTCTTCTTTGCATTATCTATGCAGTAAGCAAGTGTTGTGTCCTGCTCCAGCTTGACGGTAGCATTTGTTCATTACTGCTTCTGACATCTGTACTTAATGCTAACAGAAGCAAAGTGTTGACTTTGTCAAAGAAAATTTGGAGTATGGGAATTAAGTAGCAAAAAACTTAGACCAAAAATTTTAGTCCTGAGCAATTAAAATCAGAGCCTCTTGCTGTCCTATAGCTTAGTAGTTAAATATTATGTGAGGGAGTTGTAATAGAGTTAGAAAGTTAGGCCATCTGACTGTGCCTAAGTATAGATCTGGTGTCAGCATTCAAGACTCCAAATCTGAAAATTTGCTCCAAATGAGTGATGCAAACAGCACAGGTGAAATACAGATTTTTTTTTTTTTTTTTCCTCTTCGTACACTGAGGCAATGTAGTGGGTCTGTCTGTTTCTTTAGTGTTTGAAGGGAAATCCTTTAAGATGATATTTTAGAAGTGAAAAGAGGAAATAATTTAAATTCAAATAATGAGTCGATATTTCCACTGCAAAGGTAAAGAATTCCTCCAGTGAGGAACTTCATAGGCAAACTAGGGACACCATGTTATTGACTAATATACCTTTTATTACAGAAAGCAAACTTACTTGCATTATTTATGCTTTTAATAGGTTTCTGATATACAAGCAAGATCAGCCGTTCTGTCCTGGAATCTCCCAGTTAGTTCACAGAATGGAGAGAGCCATAGTCATAGTCCAGCAGCATTTACATTTGAAGTAGCAATATCCAACAGTGGTAAAAATGGAAAATTTAAATCTGTCTATGTGTAAGTTTAGTTTCTTCATTTAAGCACAATACCGATGTTTAAAAACATTAACCAATCAGCAATCTCTCTATCAGGAGCTGTTTGTTGACTTGCAGACCTACCTACTTCACATGAAATAAATATTAAGTAATATCACTAAGAGTTACATGGACAATGGGAAACGTGAAAATTAAATGTGCGCTACATGGTTTTGCTTTTCAATAAGCTTTTATTCTTTTAAAGTATAAGGAAGAGCTGTAACACTTTTTTTTTCTCTTCTTCCCCTTTTCGCAGTGGGGAAGAATTAACAATTACACTTCCTGATCTCAGACCAGCAACTGATTATCATGCCAGGTATGCTGCTGGGAATGAAATACTTAATGCTTTTGTTGATATGTGAGTTAGAAAATTATTGAGGCTTCATGAAAAAGGCGTGATCACAACTAACTTGAGGAATATTCTGCAAAAATAGCGTAGCTATGGACACTTATTTTTGCAATCTAAATTCTCACTTGTCTTCTAATTTCTTTAAAATGTCACCTCATTTTCTTCCCTACCATCTTCTCTGTCTCTTCGTGTTTCTCAGATACAAACTGAAGTTATTCTCTGTTGGTATTTTTTAGAACAACAAGAGTGGACTCAGTGAAAGAGATTGTTGTAGGCTGAAGGCAGTGGTAAATAAAATAATTTAGCTTTGAACATGAATTTGTAAGTCTGACTTGTCAGCTTGATTTGCAAAGTTGCTTCTCTAAACTGCAAACTTCAGTAGCAGTGCAAGGGGGGAAGTGGAAACTGGTTGAAATTGGGAGAACTTAGACGCTGTGTTACAAGGGAACAAGACGTAACATTCAAGAATTGCCACGTAGAGTAAATAAGCATTACTGGAGGTGTTTTACTGGTCAGGAAAAAGACAATCCGGTTAAACAAGCTTGGGGAACACTGTGATCCAGTAGTAGAAGAGAGCACCTCAAATGCTTGGGCACAGGAGGAGACAAGTTTTAAGACTTGCTGAAGCAAACTCGTATTCTTAAACTGCAGGAGAGTTCTGAGTGAGTTACCCAGCACAGCTCCACTTGCACATAGTGTGTGTTTGGTTCATGCTGTTGCTTTCCATGCAGGCAAGCTTTCTTTTACCTACAGTTGTCTTGATAAGATGGACAGTGTTTCTGACAAATTAGTCAAGTCACTGCTCTTCAAAAACAAACATAAATGAGCAACACTATTCTTGAGTTTCTATCCCATTTAACAGTTGCACTGACAAATGTGGTTTTATTGCCTGAACAGCTGATTTAGCCCATTTCAGTATCCATACTCTTTCACAAGTAAGTGTTGTCCGTATTTGAATCTCAAGGTCTTTTTAGCAAAAGATTCAAGTCAGGTGTTCTGTTACCATTTGGTAATACTTACCATAATTTTCATCATGCCTCCCACGTGTATTTCATCACTAAAGTATCTCCACTGTGATAGATAGCAATTGTAAAGTAAATGAAGGATGCCAAATGGAGTGTTCAAGTAAGTGTACCTATGTGATCTCCATCACTCTGCTCTTGTCAGCATGCCCCTGTCTCCCTGAGCATAGAACAGATAGCAGTGTTAATGATGCAGGCATCCGTTACTGGAACCTGGAGCGACATCATAAACTCACTTTCTGTTATTTCTTCCTGAATGAAGAGGCATGAAATTGTTGTCTGTTAAAATCATGGTCTGAAAGCAGAGTGATTGGGCACTTGTTTCCTATGTCGTGAGCTCTTGTTGCTGTAACCACCGCTTGTGATTAAGTGCATGTCGAAAGCTGACAACTCTTTCCTTAAATTTTTAGGTGCTAATGCAATAGCAACGTAATTAATTGTCCTTTGTTCAGAGTTTCAGCAACCAGCAGTTCCATAAAAGAATCCATTTCAGAATTAGTGAGTTTCACTACAGAAAGTTGTGAGCCAGACTGTCCAGCTGCACCGAAGCTCATTAACAGAACCAAAAACAGCCTGAGTTTGCAGTGGAAGGTAAGCAGTCTGGTGTATTCATGTGTGGTATGTTTAAATTAGCTTTGTCAGTAATCTAGTGTGTACTTTAGGTGTTGGCTTTTAAGTTGCGCAGCTGAGACTGATAACTGAAATCATGATTGTTTCTTCCTCTTTCTTTCATTGTCTACTTAGCTTCTTACGTATGGCTTTAGTGTGACAGAGTTAGGAGCAGGTCTCTCCAAGTAGGAACAATATATTCCATAGGAAAGTTCTCTTCTGAACTGGCAGCATAGGAGAGGCTGGAGCATGTATATTTTTGCCTGGGGTTCCTGGATGATAAATAGATACAACTTAACATTATAATTCAGAGTTCTTATAGTTATTCTGACCCATTCAAAGTAAATTCCTTTGGTTAGTTTGTAACTTTTAAGTTTTTTAATCTGACTTTTCAATATATACAGTATCTGTGAAGACTTCTTGGTAACTGTATTTTCTTGTCTTTTCGTGTTTTTCTTATCACTACACTTACACCTGGAAAACAATTTATTTCTAAATGTCTTTAGTTAAAATATTTGTATAACCTGTACTTAAAAAATGAAGGAAATTCCCTATTCATATGTCATAACAAGCACAAATGTTGCTCATCTGAATGCTTACACTGCTCAAACAGTTGGCAAACACACAGTGCAAGGACACAAGGAAAAAAGCTCTAAGAATATCATTTGGATTATTCATAAAGTAAAACTATTCGTAAGTTCATATTCTAAACTATCAGAATTAATAGAAGTAGTATAGCTGCCTGGAGAGCCATCAGGAACGAGGAATGAAACTAGTTAAAATACCTACTAGTTTTTACCCTTTCTAACTCACTTTACTGAATAATTGTGTCTGTGCCCACAGCAGAGTTTCAGATCATCACAAGCATGTTTGTGGGAGAAGAGGGCTACTCTGTATGCCTCCTGCAGAGTCCTTTCAGCTCTACACTGAATATTTTGTTTTAAAAGGCAGTTGGAGTATATTAAACTAAATTGTTAAAGTGTTTTTTTTAATGTGCAAAAAAACGTATAAAAGTGCAACCATTTGGTTTTAACTTTTTTCATTGTTTCTTTATTTTCAGTCCTCAAATGACAATGGTTCCAAAATAACTAATTTTCTTTTAGAATGGGATGAGGTAAGACCTTTTCTAGTACAAAAAAAAATATCATAATGACATCTGTAGACCAATTATACTTAAAAATAACTTTTGCTTAGGTACGTCAGCTATTTCCAGTGTAACTGTCCAGACAGTTTTAAAGGGACAAGCCAATTAAAAAGCTTGAATAAAAAAAAAAAAAAAGCAGTTTAAGTAGACAATCCTTTCAGATCCTCTGAGAGGACAGCATAAAGCTCCTTCATTTGGTTCTTGTCATTCAGAGCCTCGTTAATTCCTAGGCTCTGCTTAAATGGATGAGCATTTGGCTTGTGTCTTCAGTAGCTGTCACAAATACCACTCTGCTTTTGAACTTCTTACTGAAATGTATTCCAAAGTGATAAAAAACTTCAAAAATTTGTGTTGATTTCAGCAGCAGTAATTTATTACCATTTTGTCAAATCTACAGTGCCAAAAAATAAACAGGTATCTTGGAATGTGGTTTTGTTATCAGGAAATCTCAGGATAACTATCAGCATACTCAGTGCGACCATGGTGATATTAGCTTGTTACATTCTTTAGGCTTACTCATATGTTGGGTTTGGGTTTGGGTGGGTTTTGTTGGGTTTTTTTTTTTGTCATTTTTATTAAATTAGTGAAATGAAATTTAGGAAAACTTGGAGTGTAGAAGTTGACCTTAGCAGGGAGCATACAGTCCCCATGCAAAAAATGACTCAGCTTGCTCTCACTTTTTTAAAGGGGAAGAATGGACCCTTCAAAGAATGCTACTATGGGCATCTGAAGCAGTATAAACTTACCAAACTCTCTCCTTCTACAAAATACTCGCTCAGATTAGCTGCTAAAAATGATATTGGAATGAGGTAATGAACACAATGTATCTACCATTTATTTTCTTATCAACCACATCTGCTGCTTTTAACAATTCTTAAAAATATTTTTCCAGTGGGTTCAGCGAGACAGTGACATACTATACAGCTGGAATTGTCCCACCAGCCCCACAACCCCCTGTGCTCATTGAAGCAGGGGTGACCTGGCTGTCAGTAAAGTGGAGCCCACCCAGTGGGGTGTCCTCAGATGACTCTCTCACTTACAGTTTAGACGTGGAAGAAGAAGGCTCTGTAAGTGCTGGGTTTTGTTATATGTGTAAAAGCTTGATACACAGTGGTGCTCAAATGAAAAATTAACTTTGTATTTTACTTTTAAATAAAGTGCTGCAAAATACTGCAACAGTTGGCACGTATTGCATGTATTCAATGAAACAAAGGTGAAGTTCAAGCTAAAAATAATATTTGATCGACCTGATCTGGTTTTCGGTTTATTGTGGAAAATTAGTGACTGTGTGTGTTCTTATTTTCCCTCATTTACAGGGTTATGGTTTCCAACCACAGTACAATGGAGATGAACTCTCATGCACTTTAAGAAATCTTAGGAGGAGTACATCCTACAAGTTTAGGGTTTGTACTATATTTTGTTGCCAATTTAATTAAGACTGTATGCTTTTCTAGAGTTTCAGCATTTTCACGCAGCTAAGACACTTTCTGTGGAGACAGCAGAAAATTACCTGTAATACTTTTGTTATAATAGGTTTTGGTGAAAGCATAATACAGATCCAGTTTTTTTGCACTAGCTAGTTTTATTTTCTTTCAAACTGTTGCCTTTTCTTGGGATTTTGGTTGGAGGTTTTTTCGTAGAAGAATTTTGTAGATCAGCAGAATATTACCTGTCATTAAATAAAACATTTATTATATATTCTATTCATTCCTGAAACAGCTCTTTGCCTACAACAGTGAAGGAAAAAGTAGTCCTAGTGAGGTGGTAGAACACAGCACCAATCCTGACAAACCTGGACCACCAAGTAAACCGACTGTAAAGGGCAAGATCCATTCGCACAGTGTGAAAGTTACATGGGGTAGGTTGCCTTGTGTTAGCACTGTATTTAAGTGCTGTCTATGTCTGTGCAGTCACTCAGCAATGCAGATTAAAAAACAGAGGCAAATTCAAGCTAATTATTTGTCTCTGCAGATGTTGTTACTGCAGGAGAAATACTTAGCATTACCAAAAAATTGCAGCTTGGTTTCCTTTGGGGTTCTTGTACAAAAGTAGTGTTTTCCTTTATTCATTTTAGAGAAGCAGCCAAGGCTGTTGTGGTAGCCGCAGTTGTGGTAGCCTCTAGATGTGATGCTTAAATAATTTTCATGCACTCTTAAAAAAGAAAAAAAAAAAAAAAGAGAGAGAGAAAAAAGATGATACCTGAAATTGGTAGTATTTTCCTAGTTACTCTTCTAACATAATCACGATTAATAATAGGAAACTGTACTGTGGATATAGAAGTTTTCTGTTTCTGTTCTAATTGAGTTTTCTGCTTAAATATATTCTACAGTGAATGAATATGTTTTCTGAAAAAGCTGGTAACAAAATAATGCATTGTTTTTAAATCTTCTGTAATTTAGCTTAAGATGTTGATTTCTTTCAGAACCACCCAAAGATAATGGAGGATCAGACATTTCTAAATACTTCTTGGAAATCGCAGAAACGTCAGTTGGTAAGCGATCATCTTTAAGTACTAATTCAGCTCGTGTGTTAATTCAGTGTACTGATGCACTACTCATCGCTCTTGCAATTCCTGTTCTGTTTTCATGTGTATGTAGTGTTGCACGTGTTCTCTGTGTAATTGATCATTCAAATTTGATTCTGTGGCTTGACTATCTTAATAATTGTGTGAGAGAATTTTCAAGGTTTATTTTTGCAAAAGTTTGCAGTATAAAGCATTTTCTTTCTTTCCTCAGGAAGTAAATGGGACACCATATACAGCGGTCCCCAGAGGGAACATGTATGTGATCATCTCAAGCCTGGGACGTCATACAGGATGAGAGTTTATTGTGTCAGTAAAGGTGGTGAAAGCCAGGTGAGAAAAATGAAAATAAATTTGCTTCTGAAAACCGTTTCTATTTATGTTTTAGTGAAATGTTTTGTGTTTCTACTCTAAAATAATGTGTATTACTGCTAGGCTTCTGATGTTATGACTGTTACAACATCAGCTGTTCCTCCTGGACCGTGTCATGCTCCATGCCTGGCAGGCAAAGCTAAGCCCAAGGAAATCACTTTACAGTGGGGTAAGCTCCAGTGTTTCTGAGCAAAATACTTTCCTGATTTTAAATGTCATAACACAAATGAAAAATCTGTAGAAGTCTTCAGGGGAAAAAAAAATATACATAGGGAGATGTAGTCCATGTCCTTAGTTGTTTGGGTTTTGTTGGGTTATTTTTTGGGGGGTTTTTTAAGATGATCAAAGCTTGCTAACCGCTTATAATTTGCTGATGCATGCACGTGCAACAATATGGTGAGACTTAAGCAGACATAAATGTCTTCCAGTGAGAAAGCTTGCCAACTACCTCGTTACTGACATGTGTTTGGCAATTTAAAAATCAACCCTCCTTTTCTTATTTAGATCTCAGTAAAGGTGATAATAAAAAAAGTAATGAAGATACCATGTGTTTTGAAGGAAACGTGTGGAAAATATCTGAAAACAAATTAGGAAGGCCATTTTAAACTAATCTATCAGTATCTGGAGGGAAAAAAGCAAGCTTCAGAAAGTGTTTCTGCTCAGATATGTGATAAAAGCCTCCACTCAACTTCTAGAATTCATCTGGCTCAACTTTTAGCTTGAGAAGGCTGATTAGAAACTACTTAGAAGAAAAAGTGCTTTGTGAAATTAATAGGGGGAAAAAAATCTCTTTTTGTTTCATAGGCCCACCATCTGTAGATGGAGGTTCTGACATTACGGAATATATTATAGAGATGGCAAACTCTGAACAGGATGAACGCAGACAAGTGTATCAGGGTCCAGCATCTGAACACGTAGTAAACAACCTACTTCCAGGGAGAACGTATTGCTTCTGGATACGAGCAGCAAATAAAGTTGGGGTAACCACTGTGCTAATGGGATCAGTTTGGGTTTTTTTACACAAGAGACAGTAATGATACTACTGTCTTAAAAGCCTGATGGTATTTTGTAGCTTCTCTGTTCTGTCGTAGTTCTGTTGAAGGAGCACAATTTCTTGCAGTGTAAAAAACACGATTTAAAGAAGATTCAATAAATTAGTCAGGGACATTCAGTCCTTCCTTCAGCCCTACGGGGATGTTCAGGGTGTTGTGTTTCTGTTGTTGTTTACTGGGTTACTGCCAGTACCGAAAGTAACTAGTCCAAAGTTAGTGCTAGACATTCTCTTCCTACTTTTAGTCATGTCTTTGCAGTGTAAACCCTGCATTTCTGGCTGTGAATAACCACTTAATGTTTGTGCCTTAAGAAATTGCCTCATGTTCTACAATTAGTGTAGCCTCTGCGGATCAGTGGTGTGGGAACTGTATTGTGTAGAGAGGGGTGTGTTCAAATAATGCCAGGTTTGAAAAAGGTTGGGATGAATGTTGGTCGCTTAAAAGGCTTTTTGAAACAGTACCCAGCTGCTTCTGGAAGCCGGAGCCTGGCTACAGGGGAAGGAGGAGCTGCGAAACCATAGCAGGGGGAGGATTACAGATACCCTGCAGGCACAGGGCCAGCTTATAGAGTAAACTATCTGAAAGGAATCTTAAACGGTGCTGTGGAAATAAGCACTGAACTCCTCTATTTATTTATCAAGTTGAAAATAATTTGTTTTCTTCAGCTCATATCCTTGCACATCAGCGTTTGTTCTACTGCTGTTGCTGTATTCATGCAATTGTATTTTCTTGCAGTTTGGCCCTCCCTCTGATAAAGCAGAGATCTCTACTGCTCCAGGACCCCCTGATCAGTGTTGCAAACCCCTGATAACTTGCAAAAGTGCAACTTGTGCTGTAGTTTCATGGGAGGTAGGTGTTGTTAATGATTTTCAGTAATGCACAAATTAATGTGTAGCTGTTAGAATTGTGGTGACGTGTCTGATACACAGAAATGGAAGAAATAACAAATGTAGAGCTGGAATATTTTAAACCCATTTCTTTACAGAGGTGTACATTGGTTTTGTAAATGTCAACTGTGAATTTCCATCTTAGCTGAATGAATTGGGTGACATTTAATCCTCCTTATGGTAACTAATATATAATATATTTAGCTTATGCAGGTGGTAAGAGATGGTGAGTCATTCAGCCTAGAGAAGAGAAGGCTCTGGGGAGACCTTATAGTGGCCTTTCAGTACTTGGAAGGCGGCTTGGAAGAAAGATGGGGACAGACTTTTTAGTAGGGCCTGTAGCAATAGGACAAGGGGGAATGGCTTTAAACTGACA
>JAVJGI010000037.1:22439684-22453677 GCA_035590275.1 Ibycter americanus
GGCTGGGGGCAACCTGGGCTGGTGGGAGGTGTCCCTGCCCGTGGCAGGGGGCTGGAGCTCGGTGGGCTGTCAGGTCCTGTCCAACCCGAACAATTCTGTGATGCTGTGATTCAGAATTCTGGTCTGAATTGTGTTGTTGTTACAGCCATGTGTCTAGATGGAAACCTTTTAATAAGCTGAATTTAAAATCATGCCCTTGGCTACGGTGGAAAAGCCCTCAGGTTTCAAGCCCAGTGCTTCTCTTCCAGTGTCTCTATTCATTGTGACAGGGGATCACACCTGTATGGTGAACGTGTGTATGTGCAACAGCTGAAAGAAAATTTATCACTTAAACCCACAGAGTCCTGCGTGCAATGGTGCAGAAATCAGTGAATACAGGCTGGACTGGGGACAGGCGGAAGGGCTGATGCATATCATTTACACTGGCCCTTGCCAGAGCTATGAAGTAAAAGGTCTCACACCTGCAACCACATATTATTGCAGAGTACAGGTACGAAAAGCCGTTTGTTACGTGTTACTAAGCGTATGAACAAGTACATACAGCTTAAAGAAAAACTTCAGCTAGAAATGAATAAAATCCTGTACTGTCACCTGCTGATACAGCATAGAAGGTAACTGGTAAATACACTTTCCATTCTCCCCCAGTCCTTCCTAACTTCATGTATCTAGAAAAGAGGTTTAGATCCACTGTTGCATGAAATACCAGAAACTTTGCCATGTTCACGTTTTATTTGGGAGATTTTCCATTCTCTTCCAAATTGCATTTCGTTGCATGCAAAAGGAAGCGCGATAGATGTGACTGGTTAGAAAAAAACGTAGATTGGGTAAATGACACCTAGTCTCTCTTTCAGGCTGTGAATGTTGCTGGAGTTGGGTTGTTTGGCGAGGCTGGTGTGGTGACAACCCCCGCGTCGGTGCCTGCAGCAGTGTCAGTACTGCATTTACTTGAAGAAGATCAAATGGAAATTTCTCTTCCTTTATCAACGTGCCTTGCAATTCAATGGGAAGAACCGTGTTGTCATGGGTCAGAGATCACTGGATATAATATAGAATATGGGGAAAAGCAGCTGGTAACTGTTGGCAGAAATACAAGCCATGTTCTTGAGAATCTGCTGCCTGACACTCTGTACAGGTAACAATTAATCATTTTATTCTGAAACCACATTTGCAGGATTTTTTTAATCAATAGCTTTGAGGATAGCGTTTTAAATTTTTAGAGCAATTTTTTGTTCAGCTTATGGACTATTTGCCTAATTCACTCTTCAACTCCAAAAAAACAAGATAGAATTGTCACATCCAGAATGAAACCGCGATGTTTTAGCAGCAAGAGTTAAGATTGTTGTGTTAAAACGAATATTCTGTCTCAAAGTTAAGGCTTTATTCTAAGTTTTCTGGGTTTAGAATTTTTTTATTCTGAAGCAGTGCATATAATGGGATGATGAGTATATCTCACCGAAAGAGAATGATTATAGGGACAGGAGTAGAGCAGCTGTTCCTGTGTCACATGCTTAGTCTTGGTTAAAGCTTAGTTCAGACCATGGACTTGCAGTGTCAGTGGGAGGCAAACGGCTCAGGTTAACGTGGAGGACCCGGGTGCTTGTGCACTAAACCCAAACAATGCTGAGAAACACTAAAGCTTCATTATGTTGAGAACAATGTAACTGTGTTGACTTGTTTGGAAGTAGATTATTTTTATAGTTAATTTCTAACTGCATTTTAATTACTTTATTGTTTGGAGTTAAATTCTTTACAAATTTTAACTCTTGCTTTATTACCTAGCAGTTTTTCAGGACCTCGGTAAATTAACCATATAGCTGCTCTGCTTACCTTTCTAGAATTAGAATACAGGCCATAAACAGCTTTGGAGTTGGTCCTTTCAGTCATTCCATTAAAGCCAAAACAAAACCACTACCTCCTGACCCTCCTCATCTTGAATGTGTGGTCTTCAGCTACCAGAGCCTTAAACTTAAATGGGGTGAAGGTCCTAGCAGAGCTTTAATTACCAACCCTACACAATTCAACTTGCAGATGGAGGACAGGTTTGGCAGGTAAGATTACTCAGAACATTAAGGATATATTGTTGCTTTACAACTTACCAAGTTTTTAAGACATTTTTTCTCAGTTCTGTTTGCATTTTTGCATCCTATCTTTCAACCTGCAATGCTGTTAATAGCTGTTGCACTAATATTTACTTGTAAATAGTATTTACTGTTTAAATAGTAGTATCTTACCATCTTCCTATGTTGCCAGGTTTTTTTATTTTTTTCTACAATGAAGTCAGTTTGCATGTAAAGAATCACGGGGTTGACAGCTGTTCTTTAACTAGAAATGACGACGTACCTAAGGTGTGCAAGGGTTGTTCTCTAGATTCAAATCAAGAGTTTGGTCATGTAGTTTCGGTGGTAGCCTGTGTATGGCTGTAGCTTAGTGCCTCGGCAGGTTGAATGAATGCTTCATGAATATAAATTAAGACTTCCCCACCAGTATGAATGGGGTGTGTTGCTGATTTAATGCACATCATGAACCGTTGATGACAATAACAGAGGTCAAACTGCCTAACATTCATCGTGCGTGCATGTGGAAATCTGGGGCACCCAGAATGCATTGTCGCTTTTTTGTACTTAAATAAGAATACGGTACTGATGTGCAAAGCTGTGATTACTGAATAATGCTAATTTGTGTGTATTCTGTGTTTCTTCTAGGTTTGTAACTGTTTATAACGGTCCTTGTCACACATACAAGGTACAGCGACTCAGTGAATCCACTACGTACTATTTTAAAATCCAGGCATATAATGATGCTGGAGAGGGAGGGTTTTCTGAAGTTTATGCTTTCACTACAACTAAGTCTCCACCCGCATCTCTTAAAGGTGAGCTTCACACTGCACGAGGACGCTTTTGCAAGCCATTTACATACTAGATGGCATGCTACAGCCTGACCCCTCTCCCAGCCCAGCATTTTTCCAGGGCCTTTGTGGGGCAGAGGACAGAAACTAGCTGTGATGGGCTTTATCTTGGTACAAGGGCCGGCATGTGGCCATCTCCTGCACTGTAGCTTTTCCCACCCCAGAGAGCAAGGGTTTCTTCTACCCTTTTTTAACTGGAAAGTAATTTTTCAGAGTTATCAATCATTTGATGTAAGTTACAACAGCCTATAGGCAAATGAAAACACAAATAATTCTTCTGATCTGCGCTTTTCCATTATGAACATTAAAGACTGCTATTAGAGAAAGTTGTTCTGAAGATCAGATTGCTAATTACCTGTAGGTAATTGTTTAAAATTATTTGTATGACTGGTACCTCGAAGAACGACAGTTACCTTTACATTGTTAACAAATATATTGGAAAAACCTTCAGCTTTTAGATTTACACTGCCCAGTCACTTGCATTAAACTGAAACATTTTCAATGGAAAATGTAGAAAAGCAAAGCATACTTTAAGCCAGAGTGAGAAAACTTCCTCGATGTCACTGAAACCAGTGCCCCTGTGCTACATTAACTGTGAAAAGGAGTCACTGGTGATTTTGGACCTTTTCTTCTGATGCGAAAAACAAGAACATTTGTAAAGACCATTGTTCTCTTCTAAAATACCCACAAATCAAACTTTTTTTTCTTTTCTTTTTTTTTTTTTTTTTCCCAGCACCCAAAGCGAATCAGCTGGAAGAAAACACTTATGAAATCACATGGGAACCTTTACAGCCGATGAAAGGAGATTCCATTGTTTACATCCTTCAGCTTGCTGCTGGGAGAGAGTTTGATCAGGTACCTTTTTATTTAACATGAACTTAAGGAGCTTTTTCCACACTGCCAAAAGATGTCTGTATTTGAAAGTTGAAATTCTGTTTGGTAATGCTAGTGGCGGGGATGCTTTTTATTGTAGCAAGGGACTCAATTTACAATCCTGACTTCCAGGGTGCTTCATTTTACTTCTCAGATGGATCCTCTCAGTAAACTTAAGTTTACGATGGGTGCGGACAGCTTCCAGCGTAGGGTCCTGCCCTTATGCCTCTTCACGGCATCAAAGGCTGCCCCAGATTAAAGATCATAAAGTTTCGTTTCCCTGTTGACCCTTTGCTTGTTCCATAAAAGCAAGTGACTGTGAAGGCAGGCTTGAGAGTCATCGGGAAAGCTGGTTATCTAGAAGTGGGTTAACACTGTTTTATCCTGTTCTTCCAGCATTTCCTTTGGCTCTTTTGTTTCTTAAATCTTATGGTCTATGGCATCACTGCCTTTGTTAGTCATAGACAGTACTTGCCCCACGTTTGTGCAGGAGCTATATGGAACAGGAGTTGAGCAGAACAATTGGGTTTTTTCTTCTGAGCTTCACAGTCCAGGTCTGACAGTGTGGGGCATAGCAGGAAGCTTTGGATTATTCACAAGAAAATGAATCGTAAATTCTTCAGAAATAAAAGCTGAGATTTTATTGAGTTGGCTTGAAGAGAACAACTTCAGGCTGTGTCCAGCACTGTGCACGCTCATAAAGTGGAACAGAAAGCATTGCATACAGTTCGTAAGATGAATCCCCTGTAAAGTGGTTCTCTCTCTTCTTCTGACCAGGTGTACAAGGGACCAGAGACGTCCTTCCGTCTCACAAGCTTGCAGACAAACTGTGAATATCGGATCAGAGTCTGCGCTGGCCGTCAGTCCCAAGACTCTACTGGATCACAAGAACTGTATGGACCTTACAGTCCCAGTACAGTGTTCTCATCTCAGAAACAAGAGCTGGTTCCACAGTGTGCCGATTTGACGACGGAGTTGGCAGAGACTAAGAAGACATTACGTGAAGAGCGCTTCATCGCCATCGTTCTTCTCTGCGGATTTGCAGTGGTTGCTATTTTATTTGCTGTTGTTATTCAATACTTTGTAATCAAGTAAACAAGAGCCTGTTCAGTACTCAGCTTTTTGTACAGAAGCTATTTCGGGTATTTATGGTTAGTTTAATTAAAATCCTAGCTGGAAATGTATGGGTACATGCATTTCTACTTTTGCTGCTGGCTAACAGTGAGGCTGGGTTGGCAGATCCTTTCCAAATACTGAACACAGATTTCTTGTAGAAAGGGTAATCCTGGGTCCTCTGTAATCAGGGTTAGCTGTTAATAAAACAGCAAAAAAACTGCCTTATCGTGCACACTCTTCCTCTCTCCAAATTCAAAGCGGGGCCCTTTGGCCGGTTAGAGAGAGAAGGCATTGACAGAACAAGTCCTTTTCAAGTACAACTAGAGCAGTGGTAGTCGATCCGCAATGTTTAATCAGGTATCGTTGTAGTTTGGTATACATGAAATACAGCAGCACAGATGCTTAAGCTTAGAGCAGTACTGCATTGCAAAACATTACTAGAGCATACCACATTTAATATACTGTAGAAGGAAAGCAGAATATTGACTTAGCGATATTACTACTTTACAGTTATTTTAATATTTCGGATTCAGTAATAATCATTTCAAGTGTTGAAGTAGAGGGTGCCAGCATTTTTAGAGTTTTAATCAAAATGCTAGACAAAACGTTAGCAGGACGTAATGTACGTACAGCAAAGGCGTTCCTATGTCACATCGTAGAAAAGGCCCCTTTTGTATTGTACATTTCTGAATGAAATGCTTTCTGCTGTTGGTGAGCAGCTGTTGGCCCAATCCACATTTCACTCTCAGTGCCTGAGAGAAAAGTAATTTCCTGTGCTTCTGATTAAATCTTTGCAGTGTTTTCAGAAAAACACAGGTATTGTCTTTAAGGAGAAAGAGTGCATTTATGATAAATGTTACACTATTTGGCTCAAACTGAGCAAATGTTTTTGTACTATTATTAACCTAAAAATAAAAAGTTCAAACTGCTTTTGGATGCCCTTCTAACTTAATCCGAATTATCAAATTGTACGTGAAAGAACTCTTTTTAGATAACATTTGTACAATGTTTTAAATGACTTGCTATCCCAGTGGTAGCAGCTTCACATTCCATTGTTTTCTAGATGGGAATGTTCAGCCTGCTATGAACTTTTCTGAAACTCGTCCTGTTTGTCTGGGGGGTATTTTTTGTGGACACTGTGCACTACATATGACTGTTCTTGTTAAATCTGCTCATGAATACCTGAAGATGAGTCTGACAGCTGTCTTTATATCAAATATTTTGAAAGCTGGAACTTACAGATTTCAAATGTGTTTCAGAGTGGGTCTTCCCAACAGCATTTGGAATATGCCATAGAAAGGTAGATTTAGCGTATCTTGCAAAGGCTGCAGCTACACTTTATATACATCGGAGCAATGCACTTGTACGTGGAATGTTGGATGTGATAGTGCTACAGGCTAAGTATTTCCAGTAATTAATCACTTTAAGGGTCTTTCTCCTATGGCAGTTGATGAATAATGTTGCGTTATAGTTTGAGGCATTGTGTTGTATTTCAGATGTGGAAAACCTAAATTATGACGTAGTATCGCTTAATACTCTTAAAAGTAGATTTATGGTGCAATCTGAAATTAATCTTTTCAAAACGTACTCTTCATTTTGTACTCTATTTATTTTGATTAAAAGTCCTGGAAAATGTATGTTTGAATGTATTGTTCTACTTGTAGCAGAACTTTAAGTTAATCATTTATTATATCATAGAAATCTCTCCCTCCAGTGTTGGAAAGAGTTTTATACAGATATTAGTCTTTAGTTTGCAGAAGAGTTTACAATCTGTCTTTATTTCTCTTCATAGCCTACTTTTAGCAGATAAGACTGCCTTTCAGCAAATCTCTGTTGCCAAAGGGTTATTTCTTTAACTCTTAGAACGAAGTTTGTAGAGGTTTATTTGGCAATAATATTTCTGATAATTGATAAATTAGGATTGCAGAGCAAATACTAACAAGTCATGACTCCTAAAAAGTGAAATAAAGTTCTTTTGTAATTGCCACAAAATATTTACGTTTCCAGACAATATCTGGGGAAAGCCTACCGCAATACAGTTTTTTACGTCAGCTGTTATCCATTCCAGAACAATGTACCCTAGTGGCATTAATGTATTAGGTATCTTCAGTTTTCTTGTATTGTAATTTTGAGGTATCTCAAACTTATGTTAAAGCTGCCATGCATTGTATTACTAAATTGTAACTATCAAATAGATAATATATTTAATACAGCCAATAAATAATACAAATGTATTCAAATTTGACTACAGGGCTGTGTGTGGTTTTGTGGATTTTAATCTTACTCAGGAGCAGTCGTTGGCGTCGTATGTAATTTAAGGTGAAGAAACATGGTCAGCATTGTTACTAAGTGTCTTTAAAAAAATCTTTCTGGAAGAAAAGTTATTTGTGGGAACCGTAGTGCAACGCTGTCCCTTCCCAAGGGCTGTGTCAGCCTGGGCACCGAGCGGTGCCGTTTCCTGAACCCTTTTACGTGAGGTCAGCAGGCGCTGGGCCAGCCTGCGAGCTGGTGACCCGGGCTCGGTGTTCACCAGTTTTAGAACCAAGGGAAATGGGGAAATTCCTCCTGCTCTCCCTTCCCTCCCCAGTGACCGCCCACGCGTGTAGTTTGTCCCTGGTGCGTTCAGGTGAGCTCTAAAGGCAAGGGCTGCTTCTTCCCACAGAGCTTAGCAGGGGTGGGGCCTGACTTTGCAGAAAGTTGGGTAAAGTTTGGATAAAGAACAAGATAAAAGATGGAAAACAAGGGAAGCAACTCAAGAGACCTGAGGGATGAGTAATTAATCGGCCTTTAAGAAGGCAATGCGTTCGTAGTCCCACAAAACAAGTAATTTCTTATCACTTTCATTTCAAGTACCTTACAGATTGTCTTTCTTACGCTTTGTTGCTGAGAGCAAACAGCTGACCTGGCTTTGACCTCCACTTTCTCTCTCGGCTTCTGTTGGAAGAAAGTAACTTGAATTATGTGTTACAAGTCTGTGATTAACAAAATGTCTGGTCCTAAAAATGGAAACAACCCCCTTCACAGGAGCCTTGTGGACAGCTCAGGCTGACAATGTGGCTGGTAAGTTCACTGAAGAGAGCAGTCCAGCCTCCCCCTGTCATCCCCCCTCTGCAGGAATACCATGAGTTGATTCTAACCTTCCCAAAATGTTCCTAACCTGTCTCAGGAAACACTTGGTGAGAGGTAAGCCAAAAGGACAGCCTTAAATCTTGTTCCAGTCTCCAGTCTACCCAGGTTTTAACCCACAACTCAGCTGGTGAAACGCTTGGGTTGTGAGAATTAGGTCAGTGCTGAGCAGCCGGCATGAAGGACCCCAGTTCTGTACCTTCAGAAGAAACCTTTCCACTCCGGGTCAGGCGCCTGCAGCGCTGGGTTCGCTTGTGGTGCAGGATTTTGCTCATCGCTTTCCTGTATTTGTGTGACATGACGTTGTACAGTATGGGGTTTATAGAAGCCCCAAGGTAGAAGAGGAGCATGGCGATGAGGTTGAAGTACTGCGTGAGGTCATACAGGACGATTTCACTTTGGGCGAAGAGGATTCGGCCAGCATGGAACGGGAGCCAGCACAGCACAAAGGCCAAGACGACGACAGCTAAAGAGGAAGAGAGCACACTGCCGTCATCTTCAGCAGTTTATTCTGCCCCTTTATTGAAGGACCAAGACATGAGCCTGCGAAATTGAACCCAGCAAGGACCAGACACCTGCCTTGCCCAGCTGCTTCTGTGCCGTGGTTACTGCTCATCTCAAGCAACAAGGACTTAAGGTTGCACACAAAATTAATCGTACGCAATCAAAATAGGACACGCTCGCTCTTGGCCTGAAAATCTGAGTCACCATTGGCATCCTGCGATGGGTATCGGAGGGGAAGGACCAGGGACATGGGAGGTGGGGGGCCCCTCTGGGCAGCAGAGGGGAGGAAAAGGGGAGCCAACTGGACCCAGAGGCACTGAGGGAGAGGATGGGAAAACTGAGCATGCAATAAGCAAACAAAACCTGGCAGGAAAGAGCCGGTGAGTAGCTGCGGTATGTTTTACTGACGGTATCCCCAGTCGTGGGTGCCGCTGCTTGCCTGCTGAGAAGGAGGGGGGGAGTGGGGGGGCTTGGGAGAGAGCAGTTGGAGGGATGGGGAGGAAGGGGGGGACCCAAACCCTCCTGGTTTCAATGTCTGCACCAAGGCACAGGTACCATCTGGCACAGGATAAAGACCGTGTGCAGGTCAGCCCAGACAGGTGGGTTGTTGCTGTCCTGGGTGAAGTCTTAGTTGCTAAGCTTGAGAAATTTCACACGGGAAATTGCTTTAAAACCTTTCCTTGCCACAGCAGGGGAAGAGCCTGGTCTGGTTTTAAGTCACAGGATTTTTCAGTTTCTTTAAATTGGAAATTTAAAGGTTAGAGATGGAGGGGAGAACATGAAGAATGTGATCTCAAAACAAGCAAAAGCCACGCTGATCTGCTTCCCCGTGTGCGGTAAGATCCCTAGCCTGCACATGCAGTCAGGGACTCCCCTTCTCACCAGCAGGAGCCAGGAACACAAATTAAGTGTAAATCCATTGATTTTAAATCTGTGTAACCCTGTGTGGCTCGTATCTCCTCCATCACCCCCTGCACTGCTGTAGAGTGGAAGTGATTAAAGAGGGCAGCTCTTCAGAGTTGGTTTCCAAAATACTCTTACCCAGCATTTTGACAGTCTGTGTGTGGGATCTCTTCCTGCCGGCAGCCCGGCAGCCACTGCCTGCTCCGCCGGAGCTTTCTGCAGATCAGTCCGTACAGCAGAGCCAAGCAGAGCATCGGCAGGAAGAAGTAAATGGTGGAGACCCAGGTCATCGTCTCGAGCAGCCCCGTGCGGACCACGCGCTCGATGGACGTGCACTCCCGGCTCTCCTGGGGCAGGCTGCCACTGGGGTGTTCCACCCCGAAGAGGAAGAGGATGGGGCCGGCGGTCAGGAGGGAGCAGCCCCACAGAGCCAGGATGACCCGTTTCACCCGGCACTTGTTGATGGTCGCTTTGGCTTTCAGGGGAAAGCAGATGGCGAAGTACCGCTCCACGCTCACCGTGGTGGTGTGCAGGATGGTGCAGTATGTGCACGTTTCGCTCAGGTAAATGAAGAACTTGCAGAGAAAATCCCCAAATATGTCGGGCTTGTAATTCCAAAGGCGGTAGAGGTCCGAAGGCAGGCCAAGGAAGATCAGTGTGTCTGACAGCGCCATGCTGGACAGGTACATGTTCACCGTCGTCCTCATCTTGTGTGAGCGGCTGAAAATTACTATCGTTATCAGATTCCCAGAGACTCCCAAGAAAAACAGGATGATGGAAATTATAGTCACAGGCACCAAAACATGGATGTCAAACAAAGAAAAAGACAGATCTTCAGAGGAGTCCGTGTCATTTCTGAAATAGCTGTGATTCGAGACGGAGCCCATGTCTGGTTTCAAAGCTGAGGGGAGGGATGGCTTCCTCGGCCCCTTCGACGGAATCCTGGCTCGCAGTAAGAGGGAAGCATGTTTCAGAGCAGCTGTCCAAGCACCGACCGCCTGCGCAACGATTCTTATGTGATCAGCTAAAAAACCAAACTTACGTTCATAACTATTTGGCCGATGAAGATACCCAAGTGCTGATTAGTTCATTTTGCCAGAAGTGAAAGAATATTAGATTCACACATCCAGCATTTGCCAGACACAACCTTTTAAAAACAATATTGACCATTATAAAACAATATTGACTGTGCTGATATTTACCCTTCGCTTTGCAGTGCTTGGAAAAGGGCCATTTTTTACATTTCCTTTCAAGTCCTGTGAATCCTGCTCAGTGCGTAGAGCCAGGTCTGGCAGTGCAGCTCCGATGGATCACAGAGGAATGGCAAGGAGAGGCAGTCCCCCTGATGGGAGCTGGATGGGAACAGCCTCTCGGATCCACTCAGTGCTCTGCCAGATCCTTCCAGCACTTGCGAGCACCACGAGTGGGAATCCTTGGGCTGAGACGAGCCTCCTCGAGGCTCCGCTGAGGAGCGGGGAGGCTCTCAGGTGGTCACCACGCCTGGCAGACACGGGATGCTTCACCTGCAGGATGGCGGCCCTGCCATCGGTGACAATGACGCTGTTGTGCCGGGAGGTCCCTGGGGTGCCGGAGGTCCCTGGCACAATTTCTGAGGAAATCAGCTGGGGCTGCTTCACTTTTTGTGGACGTTTCCTGTGCTGCCCATTCTGCGGTCACCCACCTTCCTCCCTCCACCTACACACCACTAATGATGCTGCACTAAGCGTGCACCCCCACTCCGCTTTTCTCCCTACCCTGCAAAAAGTGCCTGCAGTTACCAAGTAGGTTAGAACGTTCTTTGATACTGGAAATTTAATTAGCCCATCTGGGCCGGTTACATAATTTTCCATCGTTCTCTGTTTACTTAGGGCCTTTCCCACTGGAGCTCCTCCCCAGCATATGCCACTGAGTGAGAAATTTCTAGTGACAGTGTTTTAATGACATTATTAAGACAGGATGGGAAAGCCTTTGTTTGAACATCAGTCTTTGAAATGAGACAATCTGACACTTAGCCCTGATTTACTTTCCACTTCAGAAAAGATCAGAGATGACGAACTGGAAAGCACCAGGGAGGGGGCGACGAGGGGAAAAGGGGCCAGCATGAGGGAAAAGGCAAGGGATGGCTCTGGGAAGCTGGAGGTTAACTGCACACAGCCGGAGACAGCACGGACACTCGGCACTGGAGAGGCTGTGTATGCTGCCCAGCTCAACAGCAGGATGCCTCCAGCCACAGTCCTCAGAAATTCCTCCAGAGCTGGGGCGCAGGCAGAAGTGAGTGGGGTACCCGGTATGAAATAAACATCCCCCATTCTCCTCAGAGCTCTGCTCTTTGCAGTTTTTTTTGTCTGAAGGACTATTCAAAAGCCAGTGTTTTGTAGAGCCAAATAGTGTGGGATTCAGGCTTGAAAGGTCAGTGCTGAACACAGTCACTGCAGTGTCAACAGGTCCCTGGTTCTAACGTTAGGGAGATTTCTGCTGCCATTTCCAAGAGGCAGACGTGCTGGCTGTGGGTTTTCTTCAAGGGATTTAGGTACCTGAACGCCTCAAAAAAAGACAAACCGTCCATGTGCCAAGGCTTTACTTTGCTGCACCTTCAACACCTCAAAAAAAACCCATCTAAAAAGAAATTCCCAATGCTTAACTCTGCGTTAGTGATTTAAATGATGCACCCTGAGCAGAGCTGAGCCCTGGCCGGCGCACGCTCGCAGGGGCTGCACGGCATGCGGCTGTCATCCCGATTTCTTCGAGCAGATCCCTCCCAGCTGCGAGGCAGTTGCCTTTGATGAATGTCCCCGGTTTGGCGGTAGCAGACGGAGAAGTCAGCGCTCGGCCTGGCCACGCCGTGACCCAGTTTCCTGTTTTCCACCGCTGAAAGAAACCCCAGTGTCTGAGCAAAGATGAAGGGTGACTGCTCTTTCATTTGGCCGACGCACGGTGCCCGCAGCCCGCTGAACGCAGGCATTCACAGCACGGCCGTGCCCCAGATGACTGGCGGTGGGGAGAAAGCTTTCACGTCCAGGCAGCCGCGCTCCAGCTCAGCTGCCCACACAGGCGGCATTTGTGGCCTCGGGGACAAATACCTCCCCTGTGGAAACTGGCTCCCTGTGTTTTCTCCTCGCTGCTGGTTTCCAGGCAGAAATGCCGCCAGGAGCTGCAGCTCCGGGTCGTGCTGCTCAGCCCGGAAAGTCACCTCCGCACAGCAGGGTTGGTGGGGAAGGCGCAGCACAGACAGGAGATTTGAGGGGGTGGAAGGGTCTTTGCCTACTTTTGGGGGTAAACCCAGAGCCCTTCAGCAGTACAAAGTATCTTTTTTTTTTACTGCATCGGGGATAAATGGCAGTGACAGCCGACGGCCCGATGATGCCAAGTTTCAGCTTGATCCACAGCCTGCATCCAGTACACAGTGGAAGAGCTCCCCTCCCCCTCTTCCCTAAAACAAGGGGAAAAAAGTGGGTTTTGTTTGTTGTCTAAGGTCAGTGTCTGGAATTCATCCTCCGTTCCCTCCTCGCAGGATGTTTTTGTGTAATATACTCTGACTCATGAAAGTCAAATGACTTGGACTACAACGCTGCAGTGCTTCCAGCCAAAGCGCCTCAGCAGAGGCATTCTGGCCGCCTGCACCTCCAGCGCTGGCACGTGCTGGGTGCAGCTTCTCCAGCTGCTCCGGCCGCTGCCACAGCCGCAGGGCTGCCTCTGCCCCCCGCCAGGCCGAGTCCGGCACCCCCGGCACCGGCAAACCTGCGGCAGCGGGGTCCAGCCGCCACCTCAGTACGTACACACAGGGGCCAAGTCAGATGTGAACGTTACATTTACATCTAGGCAGGGTGGGCGTACGGCTGCCAGGTGTCAAACAGCATCCTTGGTGCAGGCGAGAAGCAGGGAGAGTCTCCCTGCTGATGGACTGTTTTGCAATGCGTTACAGGCATGAATCAGAGGGATCACAAGTTAACAGCTGTTTATTTCTTCTTGCTCCCAAAGGAGGTTGGCTCCCCTTCCCCGTTGTATCAGCTGGTCTAGTGCGGATATCACGCCTCCCTCCAGACCTTGCTTCATTTGGACCGTCACAGCTAATGACAACACTACTACAGTTTCTTCTGGTATGCTGCTAATCCCTGTTTGATGGCATCACAAGAAAATATTTTTTCAGTTCTGTTTTGCCTCAGAAAGTGAGAGAGAAACTTTTGACAAGACTTGCATGGAATGTATGCAGGGATCATTCGGCTGCCATGAAAACAAGCTTTAAAAGCCCTGCTGTCAATACTCTTACTTTTATTTAATCCCAGAACAGCTGACAATTAAAAAAGCAGCCGTCAAAGCCGGTAATGAAGTAACACACCCTTCTGGTTCATCAGTGGGCAAACGGGGCCATGAGGCTTCTCTGCAGCAAGGGGATGGCAGCCGGGTCCCTGAACCCATCAGAGGTGGCCTTGTGCCCCCCTGCACCACTGTCTCGACAAGGATTTTAATTAACAAGAATTTCTGCCTCACAGAGATGCCGTTTCAAACAATCAAAAGCCGAATGAAAGCCCTGCCGAACCCGGCCACCGGGGGGGCCTGGGGAGGGAG
>JAVJGI010000037.1:22454352-22483789 GCA_035590275.1 Ibycter americanus
AGGGGAATGCTGTCTGTACCCTGTTTCCTTGGGGTGTGTGTGGGGGGGGTGTGGCAGTGTGTCCAGCTTTTGGCTGGGATAGAGTTAATTTTCTCCATAGCACTTGGTGCAGTGCTGTGTTTGGGATTTGGTGTGAGAGATGCCGGGTGTGACAGGGTTCTGCTGTCAGCCTTCAGAAATAATCCTGCAGGAAGCGGTGTCTTTGCTGACAGCTGGGTGGGATCTGGAGGGGGAAGGTTTACTCTCTTTTAATCCAACCTCAATGAGAGATTCTGTTTTTCAAAGGGTATGTGACTACTATACTGGAAGATGCAAAAATTTACTCGAGCCACGCTAAGAAATCCAGCGTTGATGCAGATGATGTGAGGTTGGCAATCCAGTGTCGAACAGACCAGTCGTTTACATCTCCACCTCCAAGAGATGTAAGTAAAACTGTATTGATGGCAACAGAATACGATAAAAGAGTACGGGTGGGAATGTAATGGTGTCTCTCCAGTTCTTGTTAGATATCGCAAGGCAGAAGAATCAGACGCCGTTGCCGTTGATAAAGCCTTATTCTGGACCCAGGCTTCCGCCTGACAGATACTGCTTGACAGCTCCCAACTACAGACTGAAGTCCTTACAGAAGAAGGTAAGGGCTTCGGGTAGGGAAGGGTTCACCTAAAGCCCACTTTGTTTGTCAGGAATGTTGGAATTAAGAGTTTTCCACAGCTCTGAAGGATACGTGTGGGCAAATACTGACCTGTGAGCATCAGGAGTGTTTGAAACTGTCAGTGGTCTTTATCTCTAGGAATTTGCAAGTGTTCTTGTTGCTAGTTAGTTTCAAATGCAAAGTGTATTATAAAATGTATCTGTGAATTTTTTAGTGTTAAAATTGTCAAGTTGAATATTAGATTGTAAAAGGCAAAAGTAAGGCTTTAGTATAGATATTAAAGGGTCTTTTGTACTTCAGTTGCTTCTGCTTTAGAGGGAAGAGAAAAGATTTAGTTTGCTTGCTGGAAAATACTGAATGTCTTGGAGTGTGGGATTTTGTATTTATTTCCCCCACTTTAAGGACAGAATCTGAAAAGTTGAACTTAAGGTTCCAGGTATTGACACGGGACATGCCTCTGTGCTAGGTATAGAGTGGAATAATAATTGTTGATTAAAATAGTCTAATTTTTCTCTCCGGTAGAAACTAACCTGACTGACCAGAGTGCTCTTTGCTGATCTTTGGCATTATGTCACGTTCAGGAGCTCTGCAGCTCGCACCGGGGCATTCGCACCATAAAGAGCTGAGAACTTCTGTGTCGGCATACAACTCGTGTATTGTTGCTGTGAAATAGGCTCTCTGTGGTTTTGTAGGAAGAACCATTTCTTTTTTTTTTTTCACGTTAAGAACTGTTAATTTCTAACGGGATGCTAAACTGAATGTTCTCTCTCAACAGGTCTCTTCCTCTGCAGGGAGAATAACAGTCCCTCGCCTGAGTGTGGGTGCTGTGAGCAGCAGGCCCAGCACTCCTACTTTAGGTAGGAAACAGCTCAGTTGGGGTTTCCCATGTTGTTTTGGTGAAGGAAAAAAAAAAGAGGCATAATTTAAAGTATGCTTCAGCCACTGAGGAAATGTTGGGTGCTGCCTGAACTTGGTATCATTTGACAGCATCAGAAAAATGAAATTAATTTCAGAATACTCTTTATTCAGAATAATCTTTGACACATACATACATTACTGACATTCTGTATTTTTATTCCTGTATTTGTGATAACTTCTTAAGCAAAGAGACTATTCAAGAAACTTGCATAAGTTTGAGGGTTTTTTTCCCCTCAATGTAAGCACTGTGTTGAGCTACCAATAGCACTAAATAAAATCCATTTTTAAAAGGTTCACAGAATTTATGCCTGAGCATGTGCCCTTGCATATTAGTGTGTGTTTGTAGCCTACAGTTCTATAGGTCTTGAGTAAATATGCAGTTCTGCCTGAAAATCTGACTGCTATAAATCCAGTATCAATATGTTCCTCTGTGTTCCCACTGCTTTGAAAATAATAGGTTCCACTTGGAAAGCACATTTACAAGTGCAAGTATATACATTGTTTTTTTAATTTATCTTTTGACTGAGTTGGTTTGACTTTCAGGTACACCTTCAGCACAAACAGTATCCGTCTCAACAAAAGTTGGCACTCCAGTGTCACTGACCGGTCAGAGGTTCACTGTACAGATCCCGTCTTCTCAGGCAGCGGTCAAGTCAGGTAACACAAGCTGTAAAGATCAGCAGCACTTCCTGGTGTTGTTCTTAGCAGAACAGAAATTAATTTATGGTAATAATGTGGGAAATTACTTCACCTCTTTTGTCTCTTTTAAGATTGCTGATGTTTTGTGCCTTCTCACGTAAGGCAGGCTGTCCTCTCTGGTTATTCCAGTAACTTCTAGTTACAATTCCCAGTTCTAGCACAGTGGTGTCAACCAGAGCACACAGCGTTTCAGGCAGATTCCCCTTGCACCTTACCTGCCACCTCTGTGCTCTCTCACTCTTTTGCGCTCACTCCACTAGTGTTTTCCTGTTTTCTCTGCTTCGCTCTCAGGATTGTTGCAGGGTTTTCAGCCTGGAATGTTTTAGCAGTATGCTGCTTTATTAGGTTGGAAGTTCTCTTACAGTGTGGGAAAATCAACTGTCATTTTTCATTGTGATGACTTTTTTTTTTTTTTTCTTCTTCACAGCCACACCAACTACTCCAACAGTTCAGAATGTTCTAATTAATCCTTCGTTAATTGGACCAAAGAACATTCTTATTACTACAAATATGGTGTCATCACAGAATACATCTAATGAATCAAATCCCTTGAAAAGGAAGCATGAGGATGACGATGACTATGATAATTTGTGAAAGGACTGTCCTGCAGTGATTCATATTGAGCCTGACAAGATTTTTGCCAAGAGTTCTTTGTAAATGGGGTGAGAGCATGTAAATACTCGGCTAATATGCGGTTGGGTGTGGTGTGAGAGAGGTCCTTGCCTGTGGAAAGATGAAAAAGCACCTGATCTTTTTCTGTGGCCCATAATGTCTTTTGAACCTCAGCAGCAGTGGTGAGCACTGGTTACTGTCGCACAGAACAGCCCTCGCACCTCTTCTGTCGCCTTATTTCTGACAGACGTGTCTGTGTCTCTGAAGCCTGGTGAGCCAGGTGCTGGGTAGTATTGTCCCATGCCTAGTAAAAATCATTTTCAGAAAAAACTGGGTGGTGGATATAGGTTTCATTTCAAATAACATTAAAAATGGAGTCCTGGGTGGGATGGGACGTAGCTGGGGAGTATCAGCCTGGGTTTGGGGTTTTTTTTTCCCCAAACACATTTGTTTTTTCTAGGTTGTGTTAGTTGCATACACTTGTGCAGTTCCAGTGGGCGTGAAGATTATCTCTTTAACAGTAGAAATGCAGACAAAAGGTAGAGGAGGGGTTTTCTGGAGAACACTTACTTAGGCTGACCTGGCATACCCATTAATCCATGGTTTCTGCTGACTTTTTAACATCTATGTCAGTACCCACAACTCCAGTGTGAAGTTAGAGAAGAGGTAAAAACCCAGCCCAGATTTGTTTAATTATTTCCAAAGAGCTGCACCTCTGTTGTCGCTTCATTAAGCTTGTGCTTGTGTGTGTATAAAGTGCCACTGTCATCGTGGCACGGGGGGCTCTGGCGAAGGGCAAATTGCCTGAACTTGACTTTGAGGGTCAGACTTGGAGCCTCAGGTACTTGCAGATGCTTTTGTTGTGTGTCACGATCCCAAGCCTGCCATACTAAAGAGACTGAATAAATTTAACGTGGTTTTATATATTAAAAAATAGTGGTGTGTGTTCGTACCAGTGTCTCTTGGTAAAGGCTTTGGCTTGTACTGCCTCTCCTCCCGCAGCTTTTCTCATGCCGAGCTTGGCGTGAGTGCAGCGGGGGGAGCTCTCCCACAAACCCTGGCTCAGCTGCAAACGCAAACCCCCTCCTTGCTGCTAAGGCCCGCAGAGAGGGGCAGGTGATGGGATAGAGCAGTTTTAAAATGATACAGAAAGAAACATTGCCGCTTCGTGACACTTTTCAGGGCTGAAGTTGGCCGACAGCCCCCCTCGCTTTGCCCTCAGCTGTCTCCTGCTGCGGGTGCCGAGACTGCTCTGTCCGTGCTGTGCATCGGCACCGCAGCATTGTTTTCACTTGGTTTTGCCAGAGGAAATGCTGAATAAAACTCCCTTTTCACTGGGGGGAAAAGGAAGAGTAGACGGCGACTTCTGAAGGTGATACCAAAATGGAAGAACAAACCGAATCTCAGCAGCAGAGGGGGAAGGAGCAGCGTGTGGTGGGCACTGCGGCGAGGGCGCGGGCAGGGGCACAGCCTCCCTGCCCCGGCGGAGGTGGGGGGACCAGGAGGCGCACATATGTGTAAGTATATATGGCAGGTATTTTTTTTTTTATATATAATGCGTGTGTATATATATATGCATGTATATATACACAGACACACACATATAATTGTATTTTACACACTGAAGACAGCTATTCTTTTTTTTATATATATATAGAATATAGTGTGTGTAGCTAGAGAATATACAGTAGTTAACTATGCATGCACATAAACACACTCAGCCATCTAATAAATACATATGTATATATACACTTGTATTTACACATGCATTCATGCACACACTTACTCTTTTCGATAGCGGTAAGTATAGTTTCAGACACCCTTTTTATATAGATGCATAACATACAGTATATAGCATCTGACAACATATATAACATGTAATACATGGGTTTTTTCTTAATTATACACATCCATGGTCTCACAGACACTATTCTTACATACATACTACTCAAATATATATGCATAAATAAAACTATATGACGTCCTCTCACACACACTTCACTTTAAAAAAGAATATATATGTAGACATATATTTGAACATTATTTATGCTTACATATATAATATATATACAAAACACACACCCTCGCAGTCTCCTATTCTGTTATGTACATATGTATAGCTGTACTCCATACAGTCTCATATCTACAATCTTGTTCATATCTACAATACATTATATAAAGTACACTGATAATACCTAATATATAATGCATCTCATATGTGTGCACACACACCCACGCTGACACATGTTTTTGTATATATTGTAATGCTGTGATAATAATTTAAAAATTCTATTGTCTCTCTATTTAAATATTTATGAAGCACCATGCATACTCACTCTTGCTCTCACACACACAGCTGTTCTTTTATATGTATTTGTACCCTCCCCACACACACACCACTCCCCCGAGAACATTTTTATACACTACATATCACATAACACATATTACTATATAACATGTAACATATATTATCTATTATCTAGCATGTATAATACATATATAGTGAGTTTAAAAGACATAGAAATCTATGCTTTTATATACACGTATTTTTTTATATTCTATGCACACTGTCTCAGACACCCTTTCACGGCAGGAGTACGTGTATATATATAAAGTATATTCAATATGTAATATATACTATAACATAAAACATATAACGTAATAGAGAACATATAACACTATCTTATATAATGCTTTTATATCGTATAGCTTACCTATAAAACACATTTGTTTGGGTATGTTTGTGTGTATATATCAAGAAATGGTTGGCCTCGATGATCTTAAGGGTCTTTTCCAACCTGAGTCCATGATTCTATATTTATACATAGTATCAGACTTTTATATAGCTAAAACATATAACAATCTATAAAATACTATCTATTGTATATAAAAAATATTGACACATATCCACACCCAATGTTCACAAATACCTATTCTTTTATATATCTATTCTAACATGAGTAAATTTATACTCTCACATACACACACACTCTTGTTCACAGTGACATGCATTCTTAATAGATGTATGCTCTACAAATACACACACAGAGCAAATATATAAAAATTTTATGTTATACATCATTATATTCTATTTAAGATATAGGGGAGGGGGGGCCGTGCCCCCAGAGCCGCTTGCCAGCGGCGGTTGGGCTCCCAGCACCGCAGAGTGAAGATGCTCGTCTTGATTTAAGCCCCAAGCGTGTCCTGCGGCGCCAGGTGCTGGGGTGACTTGTTCCCAGGGGCCCATGCCGGCTCCTCGCCCGCTGCAGCCGGCCAAAGCACAGCTTGGCACCGCTTGGCATGGCTCGGGTGGCTGGTCAGGCCCCCTTTGTGTGGGCTGGGGGGCAGCCGGCTGCGTCACCTCCCTGCCCTGGTGGGGAAAGCGCCTTTCTGGGGTCTCCAGCACGAGCCAGCGCAGCCCCCACTAAACCCAGCACCCAGACAGGAGGAGCTGGGCAGTATGAGGGCATGAAGCTAAGGCAACTCCTCAAAAAAACCCATTTTTCTGATTTATGGCTTTTCTTCTTTTACAGCTAAATAGAGCAGGATCCCTGCCCCAGCACAGAGGTGCAGCGGGGCTCAGGGCATGGGCCGGTGAGCCCTGTGCAGCCGGGCTTCAGGCCACAAACCTCATCCCCTCCCAGCAGCGGGGGCAAAGCTGGCCCCACCGGTCGGGGCAGGCTGCTGTCCTGGGCAGCTGCTCTTCACCGGTGTCTTCCAGCGCGGCAGCAGCACCTGGGAAAGGCAGGGAGAGACCTGCCACCTTGGCTGCTCCCCGAACACCTCCTCTGGCAATCAGCTCCCAACTACACGGGCAAATTACTTCATAATCCTGTCTACAAGTAGGACAAGTTTGCTGAAACCACAGGCATTTGTTACCTCATGTTTCACTGCACAAAGGTTTGTTGCCTTTGTGCTGTGTCTTTGTTCTTCAAATACAAAATGATCCTGACTCATAGCTTCTGAGTCCTCGCAGAAAGGATGGGAAGGCGTATGGAGCGGGAGATGGATGCCCTTTCATCAGGTCGAGTCCTCGCAGCTTACATGCTTGTTTAAATCACCTTGAAACAAACATCTTACAAGTAGCAGGGACTTGGAAAGCAGAAAGATGACTGAAGTTAGAAGAGCAGTCAGCCAATAGCTCTTTCTTGAGCAGACTACGTGGGATCATGACCTGGCTGGCAGCTTTCACAGGCAACACTGGCCTGTGCCCCACAGAGCTCTGAGCATGGCTTTGGCAGCAAGAGCACTGCTGGGTACAGCCTGAACCCAGCTTCTACCACAAACACACAGGAGCCTGCTGCGAGCCCTGCTCCAACCACTCCTCATAAGGGGAACAAGCTTGTAAGAGAGCAAAGGGAAAGCTACATGTTGACTCCACGAGAAACCATCCAGTTACCCTTTAATAAACCACAAAGGCATGCCTGAACAGCTCCTGCACAGAGCAGCCTGCTGAGCTCACACCGAGCCAGAAGCCACACAATCATTATTACTGCACCAAGCCCAAGATAAACAGAGGACTCCACAAGCTCAGGGAAGGTGCAGCATCCATGTGTAAGTCAAAGGGTAGGCCTAGGTTATCACTAGTACCACTAGAGAAAAAAAAATTGTCGCTTTTCCTTCATGCTGTAACTCAAAACTTATGATCAAGAGACAAGGAAGGGAAAAGGAAAGGAGTAGTGCCCTGTTTGGGTTACCTACTTTTTGAGTAAGGTACGACAGAAAAAGAGCTAGGGCTAGTCCTACTGGCAGTCAGCACAGCAACTGCTGGAAGTTTTGAGACCAAATTTAATTACAGAGACCCCAACGTGCCTGTGTGGTTCACTGTACACAACATAAAATCAGAAGTCGGGGTTTTTAGTAGTTACTTTATTATTAAAGCTACAACAAAGTTCAAATTACTACAATATTCACAGATGGCTAGCGAGTTTCTAAATTCATCAAACAAGGACAGACCAGTGCCCCAAAGGGTACAGGAACACTGACCATTTCATACCTGCTAGCTAGTTTAAGACTACAGACACAGTGCTGCCCGAGATCAAGCACCACTGCACCTCGTGTGGCAGCTTGGGACAGTTCCTCGTGCTGTGTTGGAAGAGACAGTACTCAGAGTTCCAGTGCAAATGCAAAGTTCAAGATTACGGATTAAACTGTACCCAACATGTTCACAGCTCAGGATGAAGGCAGCAGCTGGAATGAGCAACCTGGATAAAAATCACCTCCACTCACTACAGAAATTTCAAAGGAAAGTTTCTCACCATTGGCCCAAGACTCAGACATACACGTATTTACAAAGAATTGGACATAATCTAGCAAGAACTAGTGTCTGGGTCCCTTGCTGAGGCAGAAGCTGCCAGGCACCACAGCCATCAGGTTGGGAGAGGTCCCAACACTTTTTAAAAAAGTCACGAGCAACATCACCTGAAGAAGCACAGCACAACCCAGTCATGAAGCATCTTTCGGGCTCATCAGTCAAACTCCTCTTTGATAGGGGTGCAACCTGAGAAGAAGCTGGTATTGCTACTCAGTATTCTCTTCTTTCTCTTTATAAATGGTATCTGGTTCTCTTGGGACTCCTCATCTCTCACAAGCTGGGAAGCGGCAGTAGTGCTGGGCTTCTTGATGAACACATCTTGGTCTGTGATATCTTTCAGGACCTATCAGAAAAGCAAGGAAGACAGTTCTGGTGTTGGTCCCCACCCTGAAGAAGCCAGCCAGCTTGTGCTGGAGGCAGCACATACAGAAGTTGCCAGGCCAATATCAAGAGTTGCTTAATTTCTTTACTCAAGTCAAAATTCTAAAGACAAATTCATGTGCTGAGCAGGAAGAGACAGTATTTGGAATAGTGTGCGAAGGTACACATGGGAAAAGTGAATTTGTTTAGCTGAGACAAGATTACAGTTGCCAAGTTGGAGTACACAATGGCTTAACAGTAAGTTTCGATTTAGACAATTTTGTCCTACGAGTTCCTCAGTTATCATAGAACAGTTTGGGTTGGAAGGGACCTGACAGCCCACCAAGCTCCAGCCCCCTGCCACGGGCAGGGACACCTCCCACCAGCCCAGGTTGCCCCCAGCCCCGTCCAGCCTGGCCCTGAGCACTGCCAGGGATGGGGCACCCACAGCTGCTCTGGGCAGCCTCTGCCAGCACCACCCTCACAGCAAAGAATTTCTTCCTAATATCTGATCTAAATCTACCCTCTCTTGTTGCTGAAGGGTGCAGCAGGAAAGCATGGCAAACCTGTACAGCAAGATTTTAGTATGGAAACTTAACTCAGCAGACTCATGACTTAAATACAAGCTGGTTTGACAGCTGTGGTCTGTTCAGAATTTTCTAGCAGCAGTCTACCATCTTGGGTTTTTTCTCCTTTCAGATCCATCACCAGCTATAAAGAAGGTGTGCACACATTCAGAAGCATTGTTCGTTCTTACAGCTTTAGGCATTACCTTTGTAGTCGGTGTGACACACACAGGCTGAAAGAAAGTCTCTCCTGCAGCCACTTCAGTGGGGTCTTCGAGTTTGAAGCAGCCATCAGAGTTCCTTGTTTGGTCCTCACACAGTGTGGCATCCTGAGGGGCAGTACTATTTTGAAGCACTTCTACAATATCCATCCCTTCCTTTCCCACCAACAGCTGAAGAAACACTAGGGGTACCTAAGCCACCTTCTTTCCAGTTGCAAAGTAATTCATAGTACAGGATGCTAGATGCCTCTGTCAGGCAACTGGTTTCATAAAATAGTCAATAATTAAAGATTTACTGTGGGAGGTCTCTGCTTCAAATATCTAAGATCCAAGAGCAAGGCAGACATTTCTAGCAAGAGTTCTAGTGACCATCAGCTGCTCACGAACCTTCCTGCTGCTACAACCCCCTCCCCAAATTATCTCTTCTATTCTTAAAAAAAGAAAATATCTGAAAATTAGTTAAGCTTTTGTGCCATCTGAAGCCAAAGATGCACTTAGTAAATAGAAGTTGTAGAAGACAGACTTAAATTGTTTGTCCTCAGATTTGTGGCTGACAAATGGCAGAAGGTAAACCTATGTGACATCTCTCAAATTGCTGTATTTAGTGCAAGAGGCTGGGACTGCAGTGGAAGACTCTGTACTCAATTACCACAGATAAACACCGAATTACAGTGACAATTACTAGATGTTTCAGAAAGGTGCATATGTTTCACCTCAACACACCGTGCATGATGTTGGGTGCAGCCCTTTCAGGCCCACAAACACGGCACTACTCACCGGAAAGCCACGGTCTCTATTTCTACATTTTGCTGAGTCACAGCTACAGCCTTCAGTGCAGTTCATCTTCTGCTTCCTGCAGCCACACTGTCTATTTCCACACCAGCCCTTGCAGGAGCACTGAGTAAGAAAAGAGTTCTGTGCAGAAAGAGCTTTGGTGTTTTGGAGACTGCATCTGAATTGACACAGCTGTCAACACCTGAAGCGATCTAGAGGACAGTACCATCCCCAAGCTGCCACAAATCTTTTGCTGTTTTGTTGTCAGTCCTGCACTCCAGGAAAAGAAACAACGTCTTTCCACCAACAGTGCCATCTCTTGCTTCAGTATCTCCAAGGTAAGCATCTTCAGTTACTCAGTCCCTGACCAAGTTATCCAAAGGGATGCCACTTTCAGTGTCAGTTAGACAAGCTACCATTTACACACTAGGAGGCAAACCTGAGTCACCATACCTAGGGCCCTCCATCTAGATGGAGGTGACCTAATTTAGCTCTTTCATGGCATATCAGAACAATGAATCTCTTTGCTAGGCTGGGTATGTGAAGCAGTAGCAGACTTCACAGCCCAGCTACTCCAAGCTACAGGTGTGAGCTCAGCAGTAATTTGCATTGGAGTTCCACAGGGCTACTTAAAATGCACTCAGAGGAGCCAAGTGTCAGCACAAACCCTCCCTCCTGCAACATGGCCAAAAAGAACTCCCCCAAACCCAAACCACTAATAGTACTGTAGTTCAGAATTTATCAGGTTGACAAGCTCCACTAAAAGGTACTAAAGCTAGGTCTTAAAATTCGTAAGCTTTTCTGTGGTAACTGCTGGCATTTTCAGTCATTCAGTGGTGAAGTGCGTAATAATTTAACCCCTCTGTGAAAGGGGAAGAACAGGGCTCACAGTGGAGATGTGGCTTCACAGCAATTCAAGCCCAATTCAAACCAAAAGATGCCTATTGGTTCACAGTGACCTGTGTTCACATGTGTTCAGCACATTCAGGTCATCTCTTCCATCACATCAGGAATTAACTGAGCGGCAGGCTGAAGCTCCAGGCCCAGCAGACTGATACAAACAGCAGATAGAAGCTGAGGCTTCTGTCAGGACTAGGAGCCGCAGTATGCCACAGTGGGAACAGTACACAGGAATATATGACAGGCCACCCCTTCTTTTCTGCCCTAAAATAGGCTGCATGAAGGAATAAGGCTGCTGTTAGGGCTCACTATTTTGCTGCTGTCTGAAACACACAGGCCAGTTCAGCCACAGGTAGCAGGACAGAACACCTGTGTCTCATGGTAGAAGATGACTTGTCCAATGAAAAATTATTTAGGAAGGTGCTGCTGGCTATAGGCAGCTTTTGCTCTTTCTGTCAGAAGATCATAAACAACCAGTGCCAGCAGTACCATGATATTAAGGCTTTTCAGAACAATAGTGAAGTCACTACAGTCTCACTGTTTCTCTGTACACATACTAGATCCTTAGGGATACAGGCACGTGAATCCCTAACAGGTAATAACAAGCCAAAAGGTAACAGGATCTTACCCCCATCATGCTTCTCTTTGCTCCTTTGACTGCTTTTACCGGAACCCAGTCTGCATCCTCTGTTTCCCCTGCAGACTCCCCCGAGTCAGAGAACAGCTCTTTGACATCCATTTCTTTGGATGGTGCACGGGGTTTTGCTGTTGTTTGCCGGCGAGCCTTTGGCTACACACAGAAATTACAAGGGCTGAGGTCCCAGAAGAAATAACAGTAGGTTTACATTTTATTAAGGCACTTCAGAGTACCACTACCACAGCCCCACTCCTCTCAAGACAGCCAAGGCAGCTGGAGGGTTAGAGAGGAGATCAGATTGTCAGGATTAAAAATTCAGTCAGTCAATTTAAACTGCTATAGTTGACAAACACTTGGAAATAGATTTGTATCAGTCTTGACAAAATACATCATTTCTCCCAGCACTAAGACTTAGCTCTTTTGCAAGGCAATGATTACATCTTCTTTAACAGATGCCTTGCTCCATGATTCACAGACTAGAAATGCTACAGAGAAAACACCTGGATTACTAAGGAAGATACAGTCTCAGACATAATTACACTGAGGAAACAATTTTGAAGTTTTGTTTGCTTTTTTTTAAGATTGAAGAACTAGTGCAAGCTAGTTTCAGAAGTATTCTGAAAACAGAAGCCTTAAGAACTGTCTGAAGTAGAGACCCAGCTTACTTCAACAAGCAGAACAGGATGCCTTGTAAAAAGCAACCTGGGGAAAGAAACTATTAATAGCCAACATTAACTTTTGAAAAGAACCCAGGTACAATATAAGCACGGAAACTGGCATGCAGCATTTTTACCTTGGGTGGAATATAATCAAAGGAAGAATCTGGGGACTCAGGTGGCATTTGCTGAATGTGATGAAGCTTCTGTCCACTGGCAACCTGGAGGAGCAGCAGTTTCTGTTGAGAGACAAAAAAAAAAGTTAGCTTTGCTAAATATGTTAGCCCAACTGCCAGGAAGCTCTTGTGACTTACATCTGTACAGCTCTTTACCTGTTTAAGAGTGTCATTTTCCTGAAGAAGTTCTTGGTTCTTCTCACACATCTCCTTCATTTTCTCCAGCTCTTCCTCCTGTTTTGCAAGACAAGATGAAATCTGTAGGCTTATGTGGGTGTATCACAAGTAGCTGTTTGGAACAGATTTTTCTGTTTGGATCTTTCTTGCAAAACCAGAGGGGTTTCTTTGTATTCTCCGACAGGAGATCAGCTCTGACTTTCTAGATCAAGAAAAGCATTAGTGCTACTACCTTGTTTTATGCATAACTCTGCCAGTACAGAGGGAATCAGATCTTAAATGGTCGCTCCAAAAGGATCAAAAACTCCCTCTATTTCTAAGGTTTATCTCCAAATTAGGTGCACCTAGGACTGGTTTTGCTTTAATACTTCACTGAACATGCCCTTCCACAGGAGCTTGCTACACCACTTAATTCTTAATGATGAGACAAGGTGCAGCTTGTAACATGTTTATATGATCAAGCTCAAGTTCTTCTGTTGCTGATAGCACAGTGGAGCTGTACAGCAAAGGATTAGTAATAGCATATTGAATATCCTAACTAAACGTGTTCTGAGCATGGAAGAAGTTTGTGTGAGCTGGTCAGATTGTGGTGGGTTTCATTGCTGCATTTACATTTCTTTAACAGAAGAAGGTATACAAGAGAGAAAATCCACAGGCTTTACTCAAACCTGTATAGCAACTATTCCCTCCAAACAAATGCGTCAAGCAATCTTAGCTACAAACAGAAGTGCTCCCAATCCTGCTGCACCTTCCTTACTCTAAAGCTACTATTCTAAGTAACAGGTAGCCCCAATGAGCACACTCTCCCCAAGCCACATTCCAGACACGCTACCTGAAACCTGAGTCGCTCTTGCAGCTGTTTCTCCTGCTCACTTCGTGAATCTTCCAGTTTCTTCTCTGCTGCTTCTTTTTGCTGAAATTGGCTAAGCAGGTACAGAACCTAAAAGCAAGTTAATATGGCAGAGATAAACAGGTATGAATTCCTAAAGAGAAATCTGGTAACCCAGGCAAAGGCCTTGACAATTTCAGAAAGATTCTTTCTGCCACTTCCAGCATGATTCCATCCTGATCTACTTTAAAAGTTATCTTGTGCTCAGGTGGAGGTGGAACATCCTCACTTAAAGCACTGCAAGAAGTTATTCAATAAGACAACTTGCATAGGACAGAAGATGAATAGGGAGATTTCTTGGGTTTTTGTTAACCATCTGCAAGAGTAACAAATCTCGATCAAATATACAGCAACAGATTGTTTTCAGCACATCCCCTTTGCCTTTATCACTGAGCAGATCTGAGAACCAGAGTCCCAAGACACAGGAGCTCTCAAGATTTCCATCACTTGGGTTTTACCTTTTCCTGGTGATGCTGTTCCTGCACCAAAAGCTGATTTTGGAACTCAGCCTCCATCTCTGTTATATGGTTTCGCTCTTCAATCAGCATCTTTTGTATGTCTGAACAGCTGGCTTTACTCTGCTGTAGGCTGCTCTCCAACTTGCTTTCCTGCACTTTTGAGGAGACCAGCTGAAAAAGAAAAGCAAGTTAATTGCTTGGGTCAATGAGTTCCACATTTGATAATGTCTGTTGGGACAGACATGCTGATCTGATGGCAAAGTATTTCTGTTTGACTTCCAGCCACCCTAAGAACTGGACTGGCCATCAGCAACAGGGAACTAGCCAAGATATTCAGAGCTAGACATCTGACAACCAGTATGGAAGTGCAAAACAGATAGCAGAAAGCCTTGTTAACAGTTCTAGACTGATCTCCTTTCCTGCAGCACTTTAAATCTGAGTACTGGGGGGACTCCCAAAACAAATGCTCTCCCATATTAGCTCCTTCATTCCTTTCCTTTGATTTCCAAGCACCAGGGACTGATATACAATTCTGTCATTCAGTTGCTTTTACCTTGATTCCACATGAGCCCAATTCCTACCCTCCTACCACCAATCTTGTTCAATCTGCTCCAATCTCAACATTCATTCCACTGCTTCTGCTCTGACCTTGGAGCGTATGCCCCTTGTTTCCCTGCAGATTGCCTACTTGTTCAGGAAGTATTTTTAGGTACTTTTTTCTCTTCTCTTCCACTTCTGAAATCTCTCTCTTCCCTTTTCCTATTCCCATGCAAGCATTCTGTAAGAACAGCTTTAGCTCATATCTCCAGACCCACAGAGATTCCATTTCCTTCTTCCCTGTTTTTTTGGATTTCCCTCCCCAAAGTGATCTACAGTACGGGAGAATTTTGTAATCAGAAGTTGTGAGGAAAATGAACCTCATCCAGTACAGGAGTGTTTCACTTTTATTCATCTCTGTGTCAGCCTGTTAGTCACTTCCTTTCATTTCTGGCTAAGCAGACTTAGAGCCCTTGTCTTTAGTGATAAAAATAGGAAAATTCAGAATTTACCTCTCCAAGGAGATACTTCAAAGCGCATTTGGCCTCTAGAATTGTTGCAATAGTGTCCCAACGCTGTTTCGCACGATCTGCATTGTCTGCATCTAAGAGTTTCTGCTGTAGATCCGCTATCTGGGCACTCCTTTGGGAGAATGCATGTATTCAAGGTTACAACACAAGTGAAAACTGGGCTAGTGTCTGGGCTAAAGTTACTGTTAGCAGATTAGACAAACTAGTTCAAGTTAAAGTTTTGACTGCTTAATATGGCACCTGGAGTCTGCAATGCTATACCAGGGAGTTCCTCCTCCCTGCCACACTTCCAATTAAAAGTGCAGTGTTTCCCTCATACAGAGATGCTCACAAACAGCTGAGAAAATAGCAATCTTAGTGACCAAGTAGTGTCCCCATATCCCCATTCTGGAAACATTCAAACCAGGAAAACCACATGGTCTTATCTCATCATTTTTAGTGTCAGTGTATAAGTTACTTTACTTTCTCTTCTGTTTCACAGAAGAGTTGTGGATAGATATGAAGAGAAAAAAAAAAACAGAGGCAAGGCTGTGCAAGTCAGCTTTGCCGTACTGCCTTACCTGAGCTCCATCTCAGTTTCCAGGCTTTCGATCTGCTTTGATATGGAAAGGTCCATCTCTGAAGCCTGCAAATCTGCGAGGGAATAGGTGCGTCTCTAAAGAATTGCAACAATGGACAGAAGTAAGCAACAGGTGAAGAAATGCATGCAAGACCAGGCTTTCATTTACAGACATTTCAGCAAAGAGGAGCCATACTATTCTAAAAGCCTCCAGTATCTCCCTATGGCTTAAATTCCATTGCTCCTTCCCAAAAGCATAAGCCTTTGATAAGGGGGGGGGTGACCCACTCACATCCATCTGATTCACTACAATAAGTAACAAGTTACTTTAGCAACTCTGTTCCCTGACATGCTAGAGGACAGTAACAACATTAACCCTTTCTTCCAGAAAAGTAACCATTGCCATCCCTACCTTTTGAGGGAAAAGATCAAATGGGAATAAATAAGTGACAGTACGTGCTGAACAGCCAGAGGTGTGGGACAAGGAAAATAGTATTTCCCCCTTTCTTACTCGGAGCTTTGGAGGTGGGTTTTGCCCAGCCTCTTTCTTCTCTTTAAGCTGAAGGAGCTCCTGCGCCAAGATCTTTCTGTCCTCCAGAAGGTCTGCAAGGTGCCGTCGAGCCTCTTCAGTACTAACAAGAACCTCTACTTCGTTTGCAAGCCAGCTCTGGAGGAAGAAAAACACATCAAAACCCAAAAACCAGTATAGTGGTTCACTGTAGTCTAAACTTCAGGACTGAATTCTTTGAAATGCCTGCACAGATAAACTGAACAATCACATTACCTCCCTCAATATATAAATCCATATTCCTCCTCTCTGCTCTCCAGCCATCAACCCCAGCAGCACCTACTGAGTTAACAAGTCTAAGCTTGCCCGTTGTTTGTTGGAATACACAACACTGTCACCTACTTTTACTCTTGCAGCAACTCCTTCCATTCCCCGATTTTGACTCTCCTTCCGTTTATCTGCAGCCTCCCGTTGTTTCTGCAGAGCATCCTTTAGGCGCTTGTTAGCAGCTGCTGCCTGCAAAATATTTTACACAAAAGCTGAACAGTAGTTACTTCACTTAACCTGCAATGGTTGAAAACACAAGGTATTCACAATGCAAGCCAGACACTGAGATGATGAGAAGACAGCGTAAGGTTAATAAAACCAGAACAACTTTAGAATTAAGCCAAGACTAGAGTCCTTGACTTCATTTCCTTTGCTGCAACTCCTAGTTTAAAAAAAAAAATCTGCTTCGAAGCCTAAAGGTAGAAGAAAGTATCCAAAATGATGGCTTCAAGATGGGTTTATTCTATACAGCCATCCTGAAAGAATTCTGAACTGCAGTCTAGCATATTCACCACCACCCAAGCTCATTCTACACTTCCTAGCTTTGTCACAGCTGCCTGATGCTCAAAGGGTATCTTAGCCTTTAAGAAACACAGATTTAACTAGAAACCCTCAAAGACTACAAGACAGAAGCATGGCATTTTTCTACAGAGAGAAAAGCACCTATTTCCCGACCTTTAAACTGCTTTTAAGAAGTTTCTGCATAGTCTGTTACAACCTCCAACCACACTTTGCAGACCTTTTGGAATTGGCCAGGCGTTTCTAGCAGATATTGGCTCCTTACCTCTTCTGTTTTGCGCCGAAGTACAGTGGCCTGCTTCTGGAAATCTCGTTCCAGCTTAAGCAGCTCATATTGCCTCTTGCGATCCTGCAGGGAAATAATGTGATTTTTAACATCTGTACTAACATGTCACAGTAACACCTATGGCCAATTTCACGCTTCCTGGAACAGTATAATTACATTTGCTGTTCTATAATGCAAGTGCTTCATGATAAGGATTTCACTGATCATTACAAGCTTAAGCCATGTAATGCCTCTGAGAACAAACGGCTGTTAGACCTGAAAGGGCTCCACACTTTCCATTAAAAGGTTTAGGAGCCTAAAGGCTGTAAGAGATTGCAAACCAAAAGCTTAAGATTTAGCACCACAAAGCACTGAGAAGCAAACTTGTTACAGTAAGAACTTCTGTGAGACCAGAACTCAAGAAGAACAGATGTTTGCTGTCTGTTACACTTGAATGCTACAAGCAGCTGGGTTTCATTAACAGCTCTGTTTACCTGCACATTCAATATTCCTTTGAAAGTTTAAATTCCTCCCTTTCTGTGGCCAAATCCTACAACTTTAAATATTTAAAAATATTTATTAATTTTTGCCTTCTGCTTTAGAGCTGAATCATAACAAGTGTGTTGATAGCTAAGATCTCCAGACATAAGCAAGTCCATTTACAGCTGGTGAAAGGTGGCAACCATATGAACCAATGTTATCTTCAAAGCGTTCCCCAGATGTTTTTCAGATGCTTGCTAGTTAAACAAAGCCTCACAGCAAACACTTTAATGACTTGTTTCACTCTTCGGAGGGAGGTACACTTTGGGGGCTTATTGTTTGCTCACCCGTTCTTTCAGTTGGATCACTTCCTTGTCCTTCTGTTGTTTCCATTGCCTGAATCTCTCAGCATCATCTTTCATTCGGCGCATCAGTTGTACCCTTTGGTTTTTCATTTCCTGAAAAACAGAAATGGCTGGAAGAATTGTCCAGTACTTGCGTTTTGGTTAGTTTCAACCTATGTTCCCCGTGCGTGTCGGTCAGGGGTGGGGAGTGGCGGCAGATGGGAAATATTACAGTGTGGTGCCCACTCAGAGTGCATGCCTAAGGACACTCTCAAAGTGCTAAACCCCAGGAATTCATTTTTTTAAGGCATAAAGGGAAGACTAACACATGCACAGTATACACATGGAAATCAAAGTGAAGTCAAGTGCTTAGACTGAGGCAATCCATGATCAGAACAGCCAGAAGACACTTTGGACTTTTTATTCCTCCAAGTCCCAGCAGTCACCTGCCTATTGTATTACACCAGCAATTGTGGTCACATAGCAAAAGGAACTGTGCCAAAAACTGTGTTTGCAGTCTAACAAAACAGAAAGCGAGTGCCTTCCATCTGGAAGCTGCTTTGTCTACACTGGAGCAAGTTCGAGAACTCCATGCTAGGGTTAGTTACCCTGATCTCCTGGTTCAGTTTGAAGACAGTGCGTTCTGTAGATTCCTTCAGCTTTAAGAGCTTTGATTGCTCATTCAGCTTTTTCTTCAGCTCATTGATTTGCCCTTCCAACTCCTGAAGTCTTTTCCGACGCCGTTCACTCAGTCTGTAAAGAAATCACACTTTAAAGAAAGCCCCCCAATAACTGTTATTCTCAAACAAGTACTCTCCAACTTCAGAAACACCTTCTGAAGAATGAAGCAGTTGTGTATTATCATCTTTCCCACTGATGAAAGCCCACTACCAGGCTTCTCTCCAGTTCATACAACTCACATGGCATGTTAAAGGGATGCATTTGCATCAAAATAAGAGCTTTTACAAATAGTAATAGTGCAAGACAATGAACTTGCACAGGTGCACTAACACAACTTCTGGTGCTATAAGCCACCCGGCTTGCACAGTCACTCTTACTTGGCTTGGTTGACATCCTTCTTTGCCATATGCAGAGCAAGGATCAAGTCCTCCTTTTCTTTTTGCAAACTGCTGACCTCCGATTCCAGATCCTTGATATTAGTCTAGAAAGGACAAGCGTAGTAAGCCTCCAAATAAAAACCTCAAAACTATACTCCGAGACACAGCTTTAAGACAGGAAACCTTGAGAAACCACATTCCTTTCCAATAGGCTGTAAACCACCTTATCTAAAAGCACTACGAGCGCCAAAAGGGCTACACTGCCATACATTGAATTCTTAGCTGGTCCACAGAACCACTGTGACAAACTAAGAGTTACGACTGAACAACTTCAGAGATGGGAGATCCCAGCACAGCTAGTGAACAGGGGAAGCCAGATCAGCTGGCTGTACTATGAGAGTTAACAATGAAGTACTTGCCTTTTAGCTTGGTCCAGCCAAGCAAACCTCCAAGTAAAAAGCAGAGAAGCCCATTTTACATACAACAGCTAGTAGCTAATAGCTTATTTCAGGGAAAAGACAGTCTTCTGGTGGTAAAGCTATTTGTAGATAGCTGGGCATGGTCATCCCTCACCTCCTCTGCTGATACCTGTAGTTAACTCCCCACTACGCCCAAGGGGGCAGTGACTCAGCTTAAGGAAATAAACCCAATAAGAACATGCTTATGAGAGGACAGATCTTCTCCTTCCCTCCTCAGCATGGGGCAACCGCATTAACTGGGAAAAACAAACTGAGCATATCATTACAAGAACTATTTCAGAAGAGATTACCTGGTATTGGGACTGAATGGGCTCCAGCTGACTATCATTCTGAGTCATTTTTTTGGCAAGTGCCTCTTTCAGAGCCAGAGCTTTATTCAATTCAAGCAGCTCTTTGGACATCTGTGCTTGACGGAGGGCATGTTGAGTGGTGAATTCATCTGATGGTCTCTTGGTATGCTGGCCCATTTCTGCTTCCTGGAGGAGACACCGCAATGAGCAGGAGAGGCCAAGTGAAAGCTCTATGTGACCACTTCAAATTCTTCTTTTTTTTTTTTACACACAAAATTATTCAGAAATGAGAACCGGTTATTGATCTGGAACACACTGAGCAAATAAAAGCATAGAAAGGCAGCACAAAAGCAACACATATTATTTACCAAACATCTGGATTAAAAAACTAGCATAAGAACACAGATAAAAGAGGAATGATGAAGGTATAAAAACATGCCCCTGGTATGTCTGCACTGCTGGGCTCCCCTCACTTACAGCTGTAGCATCCTGTTCAGAGTTTGCCATCTCTGCAGCAACTTCCATTGTGGCAGCATTTTCACTCTATATAGGACAAAGAAGAAAATGTTGGTAAAAAGTGAGAGATGAAGTAAAATGAAGCTACTAGCAGTCTGTTGGCCTATTATGGCAAAACAATATTATTCTCCTTGTTCAGAAAGCTCTCTCTGGAAAGAGAATGCCATTGTTTTCATCCTTTAGTAGAAGTGAGCATAATCCTCCTAGACCAGCTGGACAAGCCATTCTTTTATAGTCTTTCCTGAACTCCAGCACTGGCAACCCAGCTCCTCACATGAGTAAGAATTCTGGGAACAGGAGGAACGTCTAGCAAGGGAGAACAGAAGTTATTCAATTAGACAAAGATTTGGCAGCTTCTATTTAACAATTTCAGGTCCCTGCAATTTGCGTTGCTCATTAAAACTACCAAGTTTATAACTCCTCCCAACTTTTGAATTGTAAGCCCACACTTATCTCCCACTATCAGATTCTTTTATGGAGACTCTTCCTTTTTCCCCACCACACAGTCACTCAAGCACAAGTGGCCTTTCTGCAGCATTAAAAGCTTAGCAGGACAGCTTGTTTTGAAGTGGATATCAAGAGTCATTGAATATTTGTAATTCCTGAGCTTCTTAAGCAAGGTTTCTGCAGAACTGAATCCACTGCTCACAGGATTGGCAGAAGAACCCTAAGTTTAATTAGTAAACTCACTTGGCACTCACTCTTTTCTTCCTGCATTCAGTCTTACCTGCAACTGAGCCAACACTTGCTGCAGATCGCGAATGATCTCTACATTTTCTTTTAGTTCCTCATCTTCTACAGTCTCTACCAGCTTCTCCAGATCAAGCTTGCACCTGCAATGCAGATGTGCCATATAATACTCAGGGACTTATTTCCACATTTGTGTCACACATGCCAATAAGGAACAACTTTCCCCACTAAACATACAAATGAGTTCTGGATGAACAAACATAAATTGACTGTATTCAGTTTATCCCAACAAAAACATTTAATACTGAAAGACATTTCCTCAGCATAAGCAGGGTGTGGGAACAGACTTACACAGCATGCTGCTGAAGTTGCTCTAGTTTGGCATTTATCTTCTCATTTTCTTGTTCTGTCTAAAAGAAGTCAGAATTATATAAATTGTAGAAGACACAAGATAAGCCAGAAAACAGCTAATTTATTTGTAGCAAAAGATTTGTCAGTCTGTGGCAAATCAATGTGCTGACAGATCTTGCATGATCATAGCTACCAGTTTGTTTAGACTTTTTCACAGGAATATACACTGCAGTGAATCAAAACAAAGCAGAGCAGGGTGGGAAAAAGGGAAGAAAGCATGCGCAATTGCTGGTATTTAAAACATAAAAAGCAAGAGAAAGCTGGAATACTCAGGTCTGGGTTTCCCCACTGAAGTCACCAGATCTGTAGGCTCTGACAGGGTCTGAAAGACTTTTGGTTCTGACTGACAGCTAGAGATTTGAAATAAATGTGAAAGGAACATTAAAGAGAGAGATTCGTAACGTGCCATTAGTACAGGAGCTGCTATGATTAATCCTTCAGCTAACAGGGCAAGTCATGCAACTTAAAGCTCTTCTTGGGTACCTGAACCTTACCAGAATGATCCTCTCCAACATCTGTGCTGTCTGACCAGCCGCCTCACTCAGCCCTCGGCTCAGCTTTTGATTCTCCTCCATTAGTGACTGGTTCTTCTCCATCAGGGACTGAAGATTCTCTGAAGGTGCCATACTACTGAAACATTAAGAACCAGTTTGCTTGGCTTGTGAACTGACTTTGCTAGAGGTTTGTAACAGCACTGAAATTACCTCCAAGTTTCCTAAATAACTTACAATAAATATAGGTTGTAGCAGATGAACAGAAGTAACTGGAGAAAGTCTAATCTGAATTCAAAAATGTAAGTAATGCAGCATACCAAAAGTAGACATTTGCAAGAGAAGAAAACACCCTTTTGAAGCAGTAATGCTGTTTAACCAGTGTTAAGTCTGTAAACTGCATTTACTTGGGTTTTGAAATATTCTTAGAAGACAACCACAATCCAAATCTTTCCTGCATTTTGTGCTTAAGAGCAATGGAGATGGAGATGCTCTACACTTAGGGGTAGAGGGATGAGGAAAAGAGGGATGGATGTGCCTGAGAAACACTAAGGAGACATTGCCTAGTTCCTCTCATATTTTCTACAACAGATGTTTGCAATCGCAAGAGGTTTACTACAAAACTAGATGAGCCATACATGCATGGAATTTTCAGTAAGCACGACAAAAAGAACAGAGGAAAAAAACAAAGTCCAGACCCTATCAGAAAGCAACCAGTTTGCTCTAGCCTCACACTACAGCACTGTCTAGAGCAAAGGAGACCTAGAGCCTTTGCTGATGTGTGATGGCCATCAGATACATTGAGCATTAATCTACAAATCTTACTTGATAGACACTGGGAGGGTCCCTCCATGGGCCTGCAGCAGCAACACCTGTAGCTGTTGAACCTAGAAAGACAATTACTTCTTGTAGATCTTTCCCATGCAGTAACTAGATGGTTGAATGTGCAGGGTGTCAAGAGACCTTGCTGACCTAAAGGGCAGGTCTCCCACTTTGCTGAACCACTGCTCTGTTGCTACCTTTCACATGAGTCATGAGAGTCAGATCACTTGTCTTCCTAAGCTACTACAATATGTTTGAATTTACAGTACATTAATAAACATTCACTAGGCTCTCGTGAACACTCCTGTGCAGTAAGCAAAACCACTCACTTGCTCCATTGTGGAATCAGATTACTGAGCTTTCCTTTGGAGAGGTAGCATGAAAGACTGTATCGCACACATGCTGCCAAGTGAGCACAGCAAGCCTGGTTAACCCTCACCCATAGACGAGCCCTTGAGAACTTCTGTCTTTGTGCTTAACCAATTCTAGTTTATGCAACTTATTCCCCTCTGAAGCTGACTACATAGGAATGCTCTCCACTTCCCACTCCATGCTGGACACAGGCACGTGATGTTGGCAAGACAACCAGCGTTGTATTTCCAATTTTGCCTGTAGCTTAATGGGCAGGAGATAATTTGTTCAGTGGAAGGGAAATGTATATCACACTAACATCACCTTTTTTCTATAGCATTGAATAACTGCTGTAGAATTACAAGAAACATTCATGTATTCCCTTTTACAGCACTTACAGAGCCATCAAGAGACAGAGAATCACATATTTTTCATATATCTTGTGTAGCTAGACATCCTATGCCTTTGCTCACTGTTTACTGAACTTAGTACCAAACCAACAGATCTGCTCCTCTCACATGAAGTAAGCATGCTGTACCTGCTGCTTTAGATGATGCAACTCAGCTGCCTGGGGATCAAGGTTCACAATGGGTTTATTTTTTATTTTTCTTGCTCTGTCAGCATAGCGCAAAGTATTTAGAGTTTCTTCTAGATTGGAATCCGCTGGGCTTACACAGGCAATCATGAGAGTGTGGCTGTTACCACCCAGAGAATCTGAGAAGAAAAATAAGGCATAATTAATGCTTTGAGAGCAAGCAAGAATGACTAGTAAGATTATCATTAAGAATTTAAGACCACATGAGTGCCTCTCCATACTACAGCTAGAAGATATCCAGCTGTAGTTTTGTGTCATTGTCATCTACTTTCTCCTCTGCCCCAGTCAGTACCATACTAAAGAGCTTTTTTTTAAAGCTGGTTACGTCTCAGCTCTAAACACCAATGATTTCACATCAGAAGCCCCAGTAATATTGTTGTTGCGTTAAGTAATTTCTGTAATTGCTGCAATTTCTGTATGCCATTTCTGGCATAATTCTTTCCCCTCTCCTCCCACACAATAATACTCAAGACCTCCACACATATCCAGACACTAGAATTCACACTATCTTCCAATTTAAAGAATTATTGCCTAAGAACAATAGGCAAACAATCTGTTTGTTCAGATCATCAAGCTGCATGGCATTTTATCCTTTGGTTTTACACTAACACATACTGGCTACTTAAAACTTTTGATGAGAAGACAAAACCAGGGCCCCACACCAACCTCTGCCTAATCCAGCTTCTTTTCATTAGATACTTTCAGATATGGATAATGTTCAAGACGCTAACTTTGTGTACCGAACTATTTAACTACCAAAAAAGTCCCAGTAAATTGCATCACTATAGCTATGGCCGTATCAAAGGCTAATTTAGAGAAAATGTATTAAAAGAACATTGCAACTATTGAAAAATAAGTACCACTAAGACCAGATATTCAGACTAACAGAACACCACAAACATGACACACAGCGAAGGCACAGACAGCTGGGGCTTCATTCTGGTTGCTGTATCCTCCAGTAAGTAGCTATAATTAGGGTATAATAATAGATCTCTTCTTCCAGCCTTAACTTCCTTCTCCCCACCAAAAAAAGCCCATGCACTGAATCTGTCTAGTTTCCTCCTATCACATGGGAAGAGCAGAAGAGCAGGACTCGTAAATGAGACCATCTCAATGCACTTGCAACCTAAAAATAAGCATATAGAAAACGTCTAGTTTCAGAGAGAAGAGGAACAAAACCAATAAATGCAATCCCTTTGTCAACAGTAGCTACTGCTCTGAACTGAGGTTGTATGGCTGTTGGGTTTTTTGCTACTTTGTTATTTAAAGTGCATCTGTAGATTTAGGCTTCATCATCATGTCTCTTACCTTGCAGCAGTCTTGTTAGCTTTGAGTCTCTGTAGGGGACAAACCCACCCTTTTTATTTTCATCCCCAAGAGCACTAATTACATTCCCCAGGCAGAGGAGACCTCTGTTTATGTTGATGCCTGCATACAAACAGATGACAGTGAGTAGAGCCACCTCAATAGCTAGGAATTGGCAATTCCCTGTCCTTATTTAAAAAAACAAAATCAAAGATTAAAAAAAGGCACATTATAAGGGTTAAATTACTGCTTTGCTTTTTTATTAACTCAAAAGCAATAAGAAACTGAAGGTATAGTAGCCCTTTTCCTACAGACCTTCTTTTAGTCTGTCTCCCTCAGCCTTGGTCTTCTTTTGTCTCTCAGAGCCAGCAAGATCAACCAGGTGTAGTTTGGAGTGAAAACTGCAGTTCCTATGACAGAAATAAACTATTTTACTCTCTCCAGTACACAGGCAGTTAGGAAACGAGCAGTCCAGTTGTTACTACATTTGAGCTACTGGGCTGAAAAATATAATGCATATTAGAGACAGCCAAATAACTGCCTCAAGAGTAGCTCAGCTGAGTTCATCCAAGACCAAGAAAGGATGACAGGATGTCCTGGTTTCAGCTGGGATGGAGTTAATTATCTTCTTAAGAGCTAGTACGGTGCTGTGTTTTGGCTCTGATGTGAGGACAATGTTGACAATGCACTGATGTTTTTAGTTGCTGCTAGGTAATGTTTATACTAAGTCAAGGACTTTTCAGTTTCTCAGGCCCTGCCAGCGAGAGGGCTGGAGGGGCACAAGAAATTGGGAGAGGACACAGCCAGGACAGCTGACCTAAACCAGCCAAAGAGGTATTCCATACCATGGGATCTCATGCTTGGTATATAAACCTGGGGGGCTGGCCAGTGTGGGCAGGTCATTGCTCAGGGACTGGCTGGGCATCGGTCAGTGGGTGGTGAGCAGTTGCATTATGTATCATGTATTTCTTCCTTTCCCCTCTGGATTTTTTTCTCCCTGCCCACCCCCACCCCCCAATAACTGCTATTGTCATTACTGTTATTGTTGTTCTTTCATATTTATTCTATTTCAATTATTAAGTTGTTCTTATCTCAACCCTTGAGTTTTAAATTCCTTTCCAATTCTCCTCCCCATCCCTCTGGGTGAGGGGGGAGTGAGCAAGCGGCTGCGTGGTACTTCATTACCAGCTAGGGTTAAATCACAACACAGGACTATGAAATTCTGTGTAAGTCTGACTCCTAACATCTGCTAGGAGTGGCTGCACGATCATACTTACTTGTCATTTTTCTTCTTCTGATCAATGCAAATGGTGAAGATGGCATGGGACCGCGAGGACTGAGAATTCATTGCTGTTGAGGCCACCGTTCTGGAATTGTTCCCTTGCTCTAGGCAGGATACAGTATCTTGGGCACAGGTGACATTTCTTTCTGTTAACCCTACAATCTGCATCCAGGAAGAAAGAATTATTTATCCTCTCCCTCTTCACCCCAACTTACAACAGAAAAATTATCCTCAGTCTTAGACTATAGCAGGCAAAGTCCCCGTATAGCTATTGCATTCGTAATAACCAGTCTCACTTCAAGCCAGAGGCTTGATATGGATTTCCCCCACCAAAAATTTGTTCTGAACTTCCTAACAGTAATATTAATGCACATCCCCTCTCCTTCAACCTACTCCTACGTACACACACCAAGTTCCTCTGTGCCTGCTTGAGTGCCAGCTAGGCTATGGGATGGCCCCAGTACTCTGGAGAAGTCCATAGCTGCCCTCAGATATCCCCAGCCAAGCTGGGAGCTAAAAGTTGTGACAGTCACAGGCAGAGGAAGGGGAAAAGTGGCTGATGTGGTGGGGAGGCTGGTGTGAATAGAGTGGAAAGGAGGCAGGTATTAGGGACATAAAGGACAGATTGGACCAAGTAGTAGGGACTGGTCACGCTCCTTGGCAAGCTTGTGCTTTCCCTGCCTCCCTGGATCACAACGCCACTACTGACATGGATGAATTGCACCCCAGTTCCTTTGAGGCAACAGCGAGCAACACAGGATTACACATATCAAAAACATTAATAGATCAAAGCTACAGGTGTCACACACACTTAAGCTGTGCAAAAGACAACTGCCAACCTATCCACCACTGCAAACTAAAACTGTATGAATGAAGCACAACTGACAGATGGAAGTTTAACTACAAAACAAGTACACAGAGCAAGCAGTAGCACAAGGTTTTTCTGCACTACACTGTAAGAACACACTGTACAAAACTGCTAAGAAAATAACTTGGCCACTTAAATAGTTTCCCCTCAGGATCCCTTTGTTGCAACCTACTTCTGCCAAACTGAAGAGTACAATTGCAACAGAATTTGAAATTTGGTGAAGGGACCTGAAGTACAACATTCTCAGTTATTCACCTTATTCAGCCTTGGAAAAAAAAAAAAAAGTCAGAATAGGCTTGCAAGTGGCTTTGTCGCGAATGCCTAACCCTATTGGTGTTACTCTGAGTACACTTAAGGATCATCAACAGCTTGATTTTGAGAGGAGTGAGTAGTTGTGGTGATTTCATATGCGCTAATACAGAGCAGTGCTTAAAGAGTCAGGACAGTTATTTCACCAAAAGATCCATCCCTAGCCACGCTGCCCCCTTGGGTACCCATACCTAACAGGGCAACAGACCTTTATGCCTTCTTTTGGATCTTCTCGTATACTGATTTGAGAGGGCCGTTCTCTTGACGGACACAGCAGGTCTAGAATATCCTCATTGTAGATCTGAAAACGTCAGAACGGCAGTTCAGAGTTCACAGCCTTGCAAGACAACCATTTGCATAAAGATGTACAGTTACAGTGAAATCATGGCTAACTTTGCATGACATTCTATTCATTTTACCTGTACAAAAAGATACCTGGGACTCAGAACCCAGTTCCTGACAAGACCTTATGTAGTCTTAGCTTTTGATTTAATAAATACCTATAACTTGAAGCAGGTAGCCTCGTTATAGCTCATTTAATCAGTAATTCATAACTTTATAATAGTTTGAAAATCAAAGCAACTTTTACCTCTAGATAAGAAACTTTGAGGACAAATTCCCAATCCTGCCTTTGTTCCGTCTCCTTAAATAGCAGTTTGATTACTCGAGGGATGACCCCCACACTAGGGTCATGCTCTTGATTGGCAGTATAGGTACCTCCCATAGAGTATGTTTTTCCAGATCCTGTCTGTCCGTAGGCTAAGACAGTAGCATTATACCCTGGGGGAACAAAGGGCGCCCAGATCAGACAGTCACGTGGGAACCAGAGGAAGCTTTGAGGAACAAAGCTGCATTCTAGTAAAAGCATCCTTCCAGAAAGGCACTGCCCCTCGCTATCAGTTCACACAGTCTTTATGCACAGGTCACAGATAGCAACATCCAGGGGAAAAAAAGTCAGTGAAAAGCTCCCCAAGATGCTGATAAAATTATTCCAGCCCTTTCAAGAATGTGCTGTTGCTTTACTAGAGCTAGTCATAGAAACACAGCGTAACTTCTCTGTCATCCCAGCTCCACTGCACATCGCTAACAAGTTCTGGTATGGGATGCTTATCAATACTCGTAGTGTTCTTGATAAAATCCTCTTGCCTGATCCAAAGAACACATACAAGTCATTTTGTTAGCCCTGTGGGGTACAACAGGTTGTAAGCAGGCAAGATCTGGCACTTGTCACGAGAGGCTGGGGTCAGTATGTAGCTTGTGCAGGATTTTATTTTCTGAGAAAATCGAAAAGCAAGTCAGAACAGAGAATTAAACAGCACCTTCTTCTGCAGAGCCGAGCCCACCAAACCCCCAGCGTCTGAAAACAGAGCTTGAACTCAGTTATAACAAACCTTTGAAGATGCCTCGTATGAGAGGGGAGACAGCCGTGTTAAAGACTTCCTCTTGCTCGACAGAAGGGTCGAACACGTAGTCATACGTGAACGACTTATCGTTCCCCACGACCACCTGCGGAGCAGAGGAGAGCAGGCAGCGCTGACTAACCGCCCCGCAGGGTGACGGCGGGCCCGGGGGAGGCAAGGCCGACCCCAGGCGCGGAGGGCGAGCTCCCTTACTTGCGGTTCCCCCGGCGTGAAGGACAGGCACATCTGGCACCCTTCGCCGGTCTCCTTCGGCACCAAGGGTCGGCAGCGCAGCGCCACACGCACCGGGATCACCTTGTCATCTTCCCTCACCATTTTCACTCACCGGGGCCGCCCTGCCGAGGAACGGAGCCGGGTGAGGCCTGGCAGCAGCAGCCCGGTAGGGACCGCCCCGGCGGAGCCCGGTGCTGCGGCCTACCCCCTACCCCCCGCCCCCGGCACCCCCCGGCCCCCCCCGGCACGCATGGCCAC
>JAVJGI010000037.1:22484704-22506744 GCA_035590275.1 Ibycter americanus
TTGAAACCTCGTGTGGGACTGGTGGTGGTGCCGAGGCATGGGGGGGCTGGTATGGGACGGTAAAAGCCTTGTCGCAGAAGGTAGCAGAGAGGGACTGGTGCTCGCGCTGCCTGGCCGAGCGCTGCAGCACCGACACCTTTGCTCCATCCAAGAGACGCGTTAGCAGTGGGAAGGGTCCTGGGCCCAAGGGGGTGACTGTGTTTCACTGCTGGTTTCTCTCACAGCTGGGCTTCAACATCCGGGGAGGAAAAGCCTCGCAGCTGGGAATCTTCATTTCTAAGGTGTGTCTGTCCTTCTGTCATTCCCTTCCTGCATTCTGTCTGTCCCCTTGGGTGTTGCTGAGCCAGCTGGGTGTGCAGGGAGACTGTCATATGCCTTATATGCATCTTCAAACTCATAGCTGTAATTTGCCACGCACTAAGCAGCAATCAGACGGTCCTGCACCATTTCCTGATGTCTCCCCAGCCCACAGAGTGTTGCTGGTGCACTGCAGTCCCTGCTCCCCATCCTCCCCAGTCCTGTGTGAGTGCACTGGACAGACACCATGGGGCGGCTCTGGGGCTGGGCTGCCTTGGCTTCGTGGAGGGGAGCTGTGGCACTGGCCACGCTAAGGGTCATTGCTGCTGTCTCTGCTCTTCCTTTCACAGGTGATCCCCGACTCAGATGCGCACAGGGCTGGGCTGCAGGAAGGGGACCAGGTGCTCTCAGTAAACGATGTGGATTTCCAGGACATTGAGCACAGCAAGGTGAGCATTCCTGTGGCCCAGGTGCTGGAGCAGGGACAGGGCGGGGAATCCATTCACACAGCATCTCTGTCCGGCCTCTCAGCCTGCACCAACTCAGCTGCAATGCATTCCTTTTTCCTATCCTCCAGCATGGTCTGGTCACCGAGCAACTCTTTCTGCTTTCAGGCTGTGGAGATCCTGAAGACGGCCCGTGAAATCACCATGCGTGTGCGTTACTTCCCCTACAGTAAGTGCCCGCTAGCTCCAAGTCCAGTCACTTAGCAGCATTTCTCCTTGGGAAGCAGACTCCTGTGCATGCCTGCCGATTCCACCTGAGCTTAGCAGTTGCAAGTCTAAGGTCATAGACGGTGTTAAGCCTGCAGATCAGAAGGAACATTGGGCTTTGATTTGGGGATAAGGACAGATACCAAAAGGTACACAACACTAAGGACTGGCTTTGGCTGCCCACGTAGAAAAACTTGTAGAGCAGGGCTTAGCCACACAGTGCTAAAAGATGGGGATGCTCAAAGACTGTTGAATGGAAATGTTAACTTTAGACTGGTAGAAGTAGCTTTTTATCCTTGAATAACATAGGAATGAGTTCTGTCACTAGTGGACCTGCGCCAGTGGTGGACACTGCTTGTGGCCTTTATCCCTCCCTAAGAATGTTTAAATTCTAAGCGAAGGAAAAGACTGTATTAACTCTCGGTTTCTGCACCCATAAGGTTCATAGATAGGAGCGGGTGTGTGTGTGGGGAAGAGGTCAAGTCAAATCAAACAAGGATTCTTCATAAAATGGAAACTGACCCTTAAGTGAAGAAAGAAGAAAAATACAGAGCAAGAGAAAAGAGGACTTTAAATAAACTTTTGTTCTGTGCCCTAAAATAACTTGAAATGACTGGCTGAGGTGCAAATATGCTGTTCTAAAGCCAGCTGCTAACCAAGGGGGTAGCAAACACTGTCTCTACTTAGTGAGATATAAACAGAATATATGTTTTCCTATAATATTTTGGCTAATTCCCCCTTGCCATCAGCGACTGCCTCTCTTCTCTTTCCCTTCCAGATTACCAGAGACAGAAGGAAAGAACTGTTCACTAGTAGGCAGCTGTCTGCTGAGTCTCCAGAGTGGTCATCCTGCAAAAAACTCTCCACTACTGTTCCTCAACATCTGAGATGAAACATCCAGTTTCAGCTGTCACTGGAGGTACAACTGTCCTGTTGGCTGCACAGGCATCAGCTCCGTTTCCTGTGTGGAAGGATGCCAACAGAGTTTTATTTAGCTGGAAGATGGATGGGGCTTTAGTCTGTGCTCCTTGAACTGGGTGTTGAAACGAGCTGATGGTGTTGATGTGGGTATTGGAGGGCAGCTTCTCCAGCAAGATCTGTGCTCTGTTCTAGCAGGACTTAAATTAAATGAGTGCTCTCCTGGTTCTGGATCCAGCCCTTGTTGCTAGATGTAAGGCCAAGAGGGTTTGAGCGTGCTTGAGTAGAGCATGGCCTGTGTCCTCCAAGAGATCAACCTGTTCGCTTCTCTGGTGACATGAAATTCTTTCCTTCTCCACTGTCCTACCTCTGCTCTACACTACTGGGTTCACTTGGGACTCAAGGAACAGGAGTGAAATCCCCTCAAACTCAGTGCACATCTCTAGCTGCACTAGTCTGCCAAGGCATGTTTGTACCTCTGTGCTGCTTAATGACCCCCACAATACAGGACCAAGACACTTGCAGCATGTTTCTGAACTGCTGTGGGCATTTGTCCAGGTTCCCTCAGGTGTGGTGCTTGCACGGTTAAGGGTTTCACTCGCTGAACCTGCTTCCTTCACTTGGCACAGCCCTGTCCCTGTCACGACCTCCCATCAGGACTCCCCACCACTTTGAGTAAAGTCCCCTTGTCTCTCCTCCGATAAAGGGGAGGAAGCCTGCTGCACCCTGCACTGGCAAAGCACAGAGGAAAACATGCTAGTTACCAGCAAATCTGGGTGCACTACATGGTGGTATCACATTGTAAATGGCATCAGGACAGCCCTTGCTCTGGCCTTGCGTGCGGTGTTTCCCACTTATCTGTAATGACTGAAATAAAATGAGTACAGCAACTGGAATTCATCTTATTTCCACTCGGGAAGTCTCTGGAGGGTTGGTTATTACCACCCTCAGCCCTGCGCCGAGGAAACGCTGGGTGGACAACTCGGACAAGGCTTGGCTCCAGCTGCACTTGCAGCCTGTAGAAGGAAAGTATGGGATCCACGTGAGGTGCAGCTCAGTTTTTGAAGGGTGTTTCTCCACTTGCCAAAGAGGGTCTGGAGCAGAGGAGTGCCATGTTACATAGGGACGCTCCAGATTATAAGCAGGATTTCTGCTGTCTGGGGCCAGAATTTGCATCACCCCATCCTGAGGACCACAGAACCAGTGAGCTTTTGGAGCCACCTGAGCCAGGTAGGTCAGACTGCAGCTGTTGGGCCCAGCTGTATGCACCGGGAATCCCATCAGGGAAGAGACTGCCCTTACCAGGTCCTTGCGTGCAGGGTTATTTCTGTGCAGACACACAGTTCCCTGCCCTCTCGCTCTCTCAGGTCTGGCATTGGAAATACAGGGCAAAGACTACGCTGGAGGCACAGCGGAGCTGCCTTGAGTGGAAGAATTTGTAAAGGAATTACACAGTGACACAGCAGGGGCTCTGGGACCCCGGTCTGTCCCAGGCACCGGTAGGATCTTGCTGCCTAGACAGCCTGCTGCACTCCTGCGAGGTTGGCACCCACTGGGTGTAGCTCAGCTTTAAGAAAAAGCCAGTGCCATACCCCAGTCAAGAGACCCTCCTGCACTCCTACAGCTGGTGACCAATTCCAGGACATCAAGGACCTAAAGGGGCCTACAGGAAAGCTGGAGAGGGACTTTTTATAAGGGCATGTAGTGAGAGGACAAGGGGGAATGCTTTTATGCTGAAAGAGGGAAGATTTAGATCAGATATGAGGAAGAAATTCTTTGCTGTGAGGGCGGTGCTGGCAGAGGCTGCCCCGAGCAGCTGTGGGTGCCCCATCCCTGGCAGTGCTCAGGGCCAGGCTGGACGGGGCTGGGGGCAACCTGGGCTGGTGGGAGGTGTCCCTGCCCGTGGCAGGGGGCTGGAGCTCGGTGGGCTGTCAGGTTCCTTCCAACCCAAACCCTTCTGTGATTCCATGGTTTTGCCCTTAATGGGACCTTCCCGTTCATGGGATCACTGTGAATAGGAGACTCTTCCAGCCCAGCCTGCTCTTCACTCACTGAGTGTTTGACAGAGAAGCTGACAATGGCGTGACACCCACCCTCAGTCTGCTGGGGTCGCAGTGTTACCAACACCCCTAAACAGGCAGGAAAGTAGTTTCACCTGCCTGAACAGCGTGCAGGGCCTGTGTGGACGTGCAGCCACTCCAGAGGCTTCTGCCTGGCCCAAGTGTCCTCCTCTAGTTCAGTTGGTGATCTCCCTGTCTCCTCCAAGCAGCACCGACCCTACCCCTTCCCAGCCCAAGTGGTATCAACTACCTGGTGTAGTAGAGGTCCCAAGCAGTGCCCTGTACCCTAAACTCTCCCTCCTGCACCCTAAACATCTCCCTCCTGCCAGGCAGCTTGGACAGGGTGGCCCCTCTAACACAAGCCAAGACTTCAGTGGAAGACAGTGAGTCCCACCCTCTGCGCCCCTCGGGCCTGTGGCCCCCACTCACAGGCACAGCAGCCCACATCAGCGTTGGCAGTCACGCAGGCGATGTCACGTGTCAATGACATTGGTGTCCCACTTCCAGCGATACTCGATGTCGTGCAGCACGTCATACAGTCTCCACCAGCATGTCCGGGACATCGATGTGGCACTGCAGGGAGTACTGATGGCTCAGGACAGGCTCCCTCACACCACACCGTACACCCCTCCCTGGCGGGGTCCCTGTGGGAGGGGGGTCCCTGTTCCCAGCAAGGCTGAACACTGCTGTCGGGTTCCCAAACACCTTGCGCCCCCAGGGGAGGAAGGGGCTGGTGAGGGCATGGGGAGAGGGACCCCATCACCAGTTTAAAGGCCCCACCTCCTGGCCGGTTTAAAGCCCTTCTCATGCCACTCCCAAAGCCACGCTTGGAGCAAATCCTTCTCCCACCGTACCCTACGTGGGACAGATTTGTACAACCTATGAGTAAAACAAGCAGAGGCAGCCCAAGGGCCCTCTCCGGCAGCAGGACAGCAAAGGTGTTGGTGAAATAACTTTATTTAGTGTGATACACAGCTGTGGTCAGAGAGTCCATAGTCATATTAATAGTCACACTTACTCGGCTAACAGCTAGGAGACAGCAGGGCCAGACACACACTCAATATTATACACATCCATAGAGAAGACAGTGGGAAGTGAACTATTTTATTTCACTAATTACCCGCCCCGTTACTTAGGGTCTCCCCCCTCCCTCCCCCCTGGTCCGTGACTCAGAACAACACGACAGCAGAGCAGCGCACACCTGCCTGTGAGAAGGGGACAGCAAAACCTGTTCTACGGCAGACACGGACACACCGACAAACATCAGCAATTCCCACACAACAGGGGTATGTACAGAGGAGGGGGCCAAGCTTCCCGCCGGCACTGGGACCCGGCTCTGCCAGCTGGGGCTGCATGTAAAGGGGGGTAGTACACTCCAGAGGAGAATGGGAAACCACATCCCAGCTTCCTCCTGCAGGCCAGCTCACCCAGAGGGGAAGGGACAGGGCTCTGGGGAACAGAACGTCAGTCACCAGCAGAGAGGTGACTTGTAAGCCAATGTGGGGACTGCCAGCTCCCGGTCCAAGGCTGCCCCTTCCCCTCCCACGACAGCCCACAGGCTTCTGAAGCAGGCAGGCTGTGTCAGTGACCAACGGACATCCTGCTAGGGGAGTGTCACTAACGACTGAATGCTGCTGTTCCCACCCATCACGCTGCGGTCAGTCGCTCTCCTGCCTACTAGCATCCTCCCTGTCAGCATGACATAGGCCGGGAGATGAAAAGAACAGTGAATGGCTTACCATTATCTGACTGTTTTATCCTCCTCTCTGTCAACAGACAAACCTACTTCTGGTTGGGACAGATGGATGAAAAAAACCCCAGTCAAAAGTCTCTGAAAAGCTCTATTAACATAATTAGAAACCAGCGGCAGGGGGAAGAAGAGGTATTTCCCAACCTCCAAGGTCGAGAAGTGACACCAAATTTCGCTTCAGTGGCATACAGTCCTCCATTCCTCTACCCAGGTCTGACAATAAATCCCTGCCACTGCTCATCTCAGCTTTGGCCATGCTGCAGCTTCAAACTACTCCAGAAATGAGATGGCTACTAGCCCCATCCTCCAGAAGTCTACTGCAAAGGCAGAAGCAGCTATGTATGATTTCACCAAGCAGCACCCTAGGTATGGGAGTAGAACAGCTATCACTGCCCTTCACTCTGCTGTAGCTCTCCTGCTCCACGTGAAGAAGCTCCCAGTCTACGTGACGAGGAACAGGAGAAGAGAGACTATGAAAGGAGCCTGAACAGCATCCCTGACTCCCAGGGCAGCTACTGTCCCTGTAGTGATGGATTTTGGGCAACTGTTTGCTTTCTCTGGTGACAGACAGGTCCCAGGTCTCTACAAACCACCCTGAGGAACTCTCCCCACCCAGCTTCATGCTGCAAAGCCTCTGTACCCTCTTCCTTCCCCACATCTGACAGCCAACACTCACCGAGCGCCAGCATCCTCTGGATGGGAAGATATTCCAGCTGAGGAGAGCAGTCTGTGGGATGTCTCTGCTACACAAATGGGAGCAACAAGGCCAAAGCTATCAGAGTTTGGGGGTTTCCAGTGCTGTGTATAACACGAGGGGCAAAACTCAGAAGTCGTGAGCAAGAGTTAGCCAAGATTATCCACAGAAAGGAGAAACTGAGGAGCTAATATTGTGTGTGCCCTGCAGGAAGCAAAAGCCTAGAAACAGATAACCTGTATTGTCCAAAAAGGCAAGGCCAAGTCAAACTGACTGGTTTAAAAGGAGCAGCCTTTCAAGAGAGGAAGTGGGGATGCAAGACAAAGACAGGGCTGGAGTGGACAGGGAACTAGTTAGGATGCAAGGCAGTAAGGAAGGTGGAAAGCCCACCCCCAAGCTTTATTTTTGTCTTCCCTAACTTGGTGGCTTTTCCATTGCATTCACAAGATACATCTGAGCAGACAGGCTCAAGGTGGGAAAGAGGGGGAGGAGAAGAGGAAAAGAGAGAGTGTAAAGGGCACCACAGTGCCAAAGTGCAACAACATAAAAAAATAAAATAAAAGACAGGACACTCATTCTGCACTCAGGGCTCATACCATGCAGTAAGAGGGGTGGCCGGGGCTGCTCCCCACCAGTAAACAGGGAGTTCGCTCGCTTAGTAGATTGGTTTTTCAGCCCACAAAGTAGGGTTGCCTAGCCAATGAGCGGTGATGTTCTTCAGTGAGACTGGCCGGTTGGGGAATGTGCTGCTACAGAACGGGTCTGTTAGCAGGAGCACCCGCTCTCCGTTACTGGCTGCTCAGGAGGTTTCTCTAGTTTGATGTCAATCACTGCAGCAGACAAGTTAAGGAAATCACCCTGTTCAAGGAAAAACAAGAAGGAAAGAACAGAGAAAGGGATCAGTATCTGAAAAGGTTGTTAGCTGTCCCTTCTTGCTAAGGGCAGGTGTTTTAGCAGAGCAGACCTATCCTGCCTGATTTAGCAGCATATCCTGCCTGAACAGAATTAACTGCAAAACCAGCGGACTTGGTACGTCAAGACCATTTAGAGAACAGAGCCCAATTGGACAGGTCTGCACACAAGACAGCCCTGTGCAAAAAGAGGAAACATCACAGTATTTTAAAACTGTGCACATTTTATCCTAAGCTTAAGTGGAAAAAGCAAAATTTGTGCTTGCCATTATAAGTAGTTGTGTATGTTTATATATAGACCACAAGCAGGGTCATCAATTTACGCCCACAGCTAAGCACCACACTATACTGGCTGTTTCAGCCACCTCTCTGCAAAAACCCAGTAAGGCCCATCCCCACAATGTGCCAAAAAGTCAGTAAGCCCATCCTAACAAAAGATAGTTGCCGAATTCTATGAGAACATGAAAAGTTACTGATGAGAAAGCAAGGATACTGTCTTCTTTGCTCTTCTCTGGTGTGCTGTCCATCCCAGGTAAGGCAGCAGCCACACGACGGAAAAGCTGAAAAACAGCAATAGGAAAGCTGAAGGCTTGTCAGAAAAAATACATGTTAAAACCCTCACTGCCTTACAGAACTGTACAAACTTAGTTATGTGGGTACTTTAGCAAGCAAAGCAAAGATTGACAAATGCCATGAGAATTTTACCTAAGAGATCTAACAAGCTTTATTAAAGAAGTTATTCAATGCCTATCAAACCGGCAGTTTTATTTTACCTTTTTCTACTTGAACACAACATGGAATTAATTACCAACAGTTCTTCCAGGGACACATAGAACAGTTCCCTCCTGCACTAAGCATGCCATTTACCATTTCCAGCCTCAACTGCTTTTGCACGCAGCACCGTTACAGTGCACAATTCAGGACTTCTGATGAGTGACCTCGCAAGAGGCAGATGATTTAAGAAGCCTATGGAATAACTGAGGTTTTACAGCCCATCCTTTTGGTTCAGTCCTGCTGCAAAACAGCCATTTCTGAGCAGAAGAGCTGGCTCAAGTGAGCTGCATTTAAGCTATTAAGAACATGCTAGAGCTAGGAAGGACTATCATACCTGCATAAAAACCAGAAAATGGTTTTGCATATATTTCCAAGTCAATGCTTAGAGCTCCTCCTGCTGACATCAATGCACCAGCTAACACAATACAGACACTGCTAGGCAGTCTGGTGAAAAGTGCTGCATAAAGAACTAGAGGAAAGATCTCCTAATGATGATTTTTCTCACACCAGCTTGGCAGGGGCTTCTCACCCACCCCTCCAAATTGCATTACTTGAAAAATCGAGCCACTGAGGTTCCAGCAAGGTGCTGCAGTTAGCATCTGTTTAGTCACATAAGTTCTCACTGCAAACACCCGCTAGGCAAATAAAGCAACAGTAAGTTAGAACCAAAGACTAAAGTGGATTCAATCCAGAATAGCCAAAAGAAACAAAACCTAAGTCTCCTAATCCCATTGTGAGGTTCTCCTAACCAGCTGGTGTGCAGCAAGCTGGTAAGTATACTTCCCAGCTGCCACCAGCAGTACTTATGCTCCCTGCAGACCCCTGGACTTTACAGCTGTCTTACCCCCCAAGTTCTGCCACACTTCAGAACGATTCCTGAACTAGTGAAGAGTGCATTCACAAGCTTATAGCCAGAGGCAATGGGCACAAACTGAAATACAAGAAATTCTGTTTAAACGTAAGAAAAAAGTTTAAATTATTATTATTATACAGATAGTCAAACACTGAAACAGTTTCCTGGAGAGATGGCGTCTCTGTCCTTCGAGGTACTCAAAACTCAACTGGAGTCAGTTCTGGGCAGCCTGCTCTCAACACGAAGGTTGGACTAGATGATCTCCAGAGAGCCCTTCCAACCTCAACTATTCTAGGATTTTCCTCTGTGGCTTGCAACAGAAGCAGGAACTTCTTTCTACTCTAGTGCACCAGCATCATAAGCAATTATCCCAACCAATGCCAACAATGATTTTAGAAAACAGTGCATTAACTGTTAACAAAAGCAAAGGGAATGCACAGAACTAGGTTTGGCTGGCTGCACAAAATAGTGCCATTCCTATCCATCAGCATATTCTAGTTTTAGGTTCTCCTTTCTTTCAATGTAAGTTTGCTTAGCTTTAACAGGGAATCACTGACTCGACAGGGAAGGAGCTTCCACCAGATAAAGCAGCAAGAGTAATCATTGGACAAAAGGCATTTCAGGGGCTGACATTAAACAATACAAGCAAATACCTGACAGAACACAAACCCCAAGCAGAGCATACATATACAGAGCAGTAAAGTACAGATTTCCTGGCTTTAGAACAGAACATTCATCTACCTGTTTCACATTGTATCCAGTCTTTGCACTGGTCTCAATAAACATCACATTCAGCTCTTTGGCTCTCTGTTCACCTTCTTCTGTAGTGATTTGCCTGGATGAAGATGCAAACAGAAGCAGAGAGACAGAAAGGAAGAACAGACAGGAAGCGTTAGAGATGTCTGTGACTGAGATGCTCTTCAGTGGAGAGCTGCTTCACCACCCCTTCCAAGAGCACTCAGTCCATCAGTGGCATCCTCAGGACCTCCAAGTCTTTAAGACCTCCAGGTCCTCCAGCTTTAAATGAAATAACCTCAGGTAAGTTACTCAGGGAATGCCTGGACTTTGACTATTAGTAATGGATGGTCAGCACAGGATGAAGTTTGTGCAGTACATTTCACCTCATTCATAGCATCCTCAAAGGAAGGAATAACCCCCATACGCTTGCACCTGAAACAAAAAGCAGTTTCCCAAAAGTCAATAGAAGAGAACTCCATGAGGTTACAGAAAGATTTCAGAAAGGCTCCAGCAGCAAGTACAGCGCAACAGCAAATGCTAGGCTGCTGCCTGTGAGCAAGCACCTGCAATTGCATCTCTGATCAATACCCTGCACATACCTGTTTCACATTATATCCTGCTTTAGCACTGGTTTCAATATACACCATATTCAGTTCTTGGGCTTTTCTCTCACCCTCCTCTATAGAAACCTGTCTACAGCAATGGGAATAAATCACAGAAAAGAAAAACCTAAACAAAGAAAAATAGTCCAAAAACGGTAAAATGAAAACTGCAGGGAAAAAATAGCCACCAAGTGAAGCAACATTAACAGGGAAGAAAAACTTAACAGGCTGTACCAGATAGGAACAGTTTTATTTTCAGTTCAGCTTTTTGGCCTCAGGACTTAACTTACATCATCACTTGGTTTTTACCATAGAATGAATGGCTTCCAATACACTGTATTCCATTTCGCAAAACATGACCAAGCTCAGACTGATACTGTGGCTTTGTCCAGCCTTAAAAGGACCAGTATTTCAGCCTAACACAAATCTAACTTCCTCTTAAAAGAAAGGCAAGGCAGCTTCTTCTACTGAAAGTTGGATACACACCATAATTCCACATTCTAGCCTAGACCAGGACTACTGTCACTTACATTAAACTTCTAAAATAAGTATTTCTAGCACTACATGAACTTCAAATGTAGCTATGTTTCAAACAATTTTTAGGTATTTTTAATTCTTATGGCAGTGCTGGGTCAGCTGTCCTGTGCACGCACTCCACTTCACTTATGTACTATCAGGAAATTGTCCAAGGCTGTAATTATCCCATTGGGTTTTCCAGGTCCACATGAAATTGGACTTTGATAGAAATTAGAAGGCCTCCAATCTAAATGCCAGGTTATTCAGTTAGGGAACTGCAGTTACTTCTAGCTCCCAGAAGGGCATAAGAGATACTAAGTGGTCAACATCCAGAGCTGACTACAGTAGAGCACCTTGGATTTTGCTCTGTTGCTTTTGTAAGCTGATTTCAGAGACTAGACTGATCCAAGGTCTTGCCACCAGGAATTCTTAATCCAAATCAGCTACACGCATTTTTATCATATTTCTGAAGCTCTGAGCACCAAGCTTCACCAATAATTCCAAAGTGCAAGGCACAGGACACTTAGAATGGCCTCCCACTGGAAGTAGGAAAAGCCAAATAGTTGTCAAGCCTAAGGTGGTCTGCATGGAGGACACAGAACACACTTCTCTACGAAACATCAGTACAAAGCCCATACAGTGCCCAGCTGGAGCCTAACTTTATCCTTTTCCCCACTGACTCAAACCACTGGCCGGTATTGGAATTGTCTGTGCTTTTCCTGCTAGGCATGGCAAACAAAAACCTAACAGCATGACTTTTACAGGGACAAAGGGCAGAAAGCACCTGCTGACACCATTTTGTGCAGCCAGGGATGATGGGTATTGTCTTGTACAAGCATTTGGACAACACTAAAACCACAAGGGAAAACCCACATCACAATACATTCTGCAACAATATGTACACTGCAGGTGTGAGTAAAGCAAGGTTTAGAATTTAAAATGTGGTAGCATCCAACAGTGAAACAGTCAATCCCTATTAGGACCATCATCCCAAGAAACAGAGTAAACAAACAGGCAGTTCAGACAATAGTGCCAGATTTTTCTGAGAAAACATTAATGTTCCACCTGTAAGGCCTTTCAAGCTATTATCTTTTGATCAGAAGTGTCTCGTGAACCACCAGAGTATAAGGGTTTGATTTTATAAGACCTCATTTTGCTGTGAGATCCAGGCATTTCCCAGTTCTGTCTTTTTAAGATGCTTTCTTTTGCATCAGATAATTCCCCATCATTTCAATACTTTGTATGTCCTACGACATACAAAGCACACATTTTAGAGTACCTGGTGTATGCGAAGATGTTTCAGCTTAAACTTCTGGGACTGTAAGGAACTGCATGGCTTACTCTATCTTCCCTTTGCCAACTACTACTGACACTACCTATTAAAATAAAAATCTTTCCTTATCTACAGTTTCTGATGACTTCATAAAGAATGATAATCTCTGAAAACAAACAAAATTTTTGCTAAATCAACAATCAAGAGAAGAATTTGAAACAGAAATGCAAAAGCACAAGCCTGTGGTCTAAGAAGCCATTACACCGGTTACGTTGGTTGAAGTGGCATTGTAGGATTAAGAGTTTTAAAAGGAAAATGCTTTACGACATTTTTGTGCAGTACATTAAGTCCACATGATTTTAAGAGTCTAATTAACTTCTTATGCCTTTTGGGGAAGCCTGCTTTTGCTAATCTAGTTTCCTCTCATACATCCACAACAACACAGTTTGTGTTACGACATGAAATCGATGCTCAGAAGGAAACCTTTTAGACTGATACTGTAAAAGATCATGCTGCATCTTGTAACAAGAAACTGTACTATGAACTTAACAGTTGCACATGTAGAAAGAATCATGTAAATAGGATTACTGAAAAAAAGGTAGATGTCCTTAATTTTCCAAGACATCTTTCTGGGTTTATCTCAGCATGAAAAGAAAAATCAGACAAATTACACTGTCGTGAAATGTGGTATAGAGATTCTTAATTTAAATAAAAGGAGTTTAGGTGGGTTTGTTTTAACCAAAACTATTTGTAGAATAGCAAAAGGGAACAACTTTGCATTTGCTGAAACCAGAAATCTAAACTTCATGACAAGCCATTTATGCTTCATTTAAAATCAACAACTGAAGACAGACCAGTCAGCCAGTTCCTTTCTTTCACTGGTCAGGGCAGCTCCCCTCCATTACCTCTTGTCTGCCAGGTCAGTTTTGTTCCCCACCAACATGATGATGACATCGCTTCCTCTCTCTGTCCGCACATCATCAATCCACTTGGAGGTTTGCTGGAAAGAATTCAAGTCTGTAGGGAAGAATCAAATAGGAGTGCTGAGGATAAAACTTCTTTTTAGAGAGGGAGAATGCTATGCCTGTACTCAGGCGCTTCTCCAGATCTCCCCACACCACATATAAATGACCCATAAATTGCTTTCTGCTCAGACAAACAGGGAGGGGGAGAAAACATTTCTAATGTTAATCAGTATCACTCACTTGTAATGTCATAGACTACCACAGCAATAGTGGAGTCGCGGATGTAGCTGGGAATGAGACTGCGGAACCGCTCCTGGCCTGCTGTGTCCCAAAGCTGCAGCCGAACCTGCTGGTACCAGGCCAGGGAGAGCAGAGAGAAAGAGAGAGAAAGAGAGCAAGAGAGAAAAGAGAGGAGGAAACTGTCCTTTAGAGAAAAGGCCATTTCTAGAATCAACTGTATGCAGCTCAGTCTGAGAAGCTGACCTTGTAATCTTACCCCAAATATCCAAACACCACAGAAGTTTGCTTTTCTGACTCTGTTTGTAGACAACGTGCTTTAATTACCTCCTTTGCTCATCTAGAGGTTCTGCTATTCCCAAAGAGTCCTAGGTTATGACTGCTACCTCACTGCTGATAGCAGTGGCTAACAACACAGAGCTGGTCTTCCTGCTCTACCCAGGATTATGTATGGGGTCTTGACAGGACTCCTAGCGTAGAGCATCTCAAATCACAGCTTTTTTGGGCAATTCCCACATGACAGACATGCAATTCCCCCAGCCATGTAGTAAAATAACATCCATTCTTCAGCATCAAGCATCCAGAAGACGGCAATGAGGATCTTCATGCAAGATTAAGGCAATCAATAATCTCAGTTCCAGCCGAAACAGAAGCAGGTGTTACACACTGCAGGCTTCACAAGACACAAAGGGCATGGGGCTCAACCTCTCAGATAAGCACAAGAGTCAGATACAAGCACAAATGCTATGAGAGGCACAGTTTCATCTCCAGAACTATGCCCAAACACAAACTGACCTATTGTACACGATAGCTCTAAGGTCTGGGACCTGCCTGTTTGAAACAACAATGGTCAAAACATGCCCAACTACCACACTGAATGCTAAACAACAGCTTTTCACAACTGGGAGTGATACCATTTCCTTCCCAGTCATTACTCCACACTGCAAGCGGTACAAGTAGCGCTACACTGCCAGAAAACAAGATTTCTGTTGGCATTCTCAACAGGCACGAGTTTCACAGGAGGGCAGATACTGGTTCCCAGCTTAATTACGTGAATTGGTTAGATGTGCTCACAAAGCCACTTGTTCAGCAATAAGGGAGAGCAGCTGTTTATGCACAGAACAGCAGTTAATAAGGCAGCTTGCAGGGGACTGGCTACATGGGAGAAAGCAGTTTCAGAAGGAGCAATAATTGGCTTGTTTAGAAAAGAAATAGAAGCTGGACAGAGCACGTGCCTGCAAAGCGTTTTGCTACTAGCATATTCAAAACAACATCCTATCTACAGCAGGGTATGTAGATCTGATGAACTGAGGCTTCAGGAAGATTAGAGCTTATAGTTAAAGCAATTAGCTCACGCTTCATTTTGAAGGCAGCCTTGATTACAGTAGCAAAAGTCAGGGCTCTTTACTACCCCAGGAAACTCAGGGTGACAATCTCCAAGCACCTGGACAGTATTACATCCGTGCTGAAAGATCAGATTGATAATGACAGCTCCTGGCTCTTGCTTCTGGACTTCACAACAAGCTCCCACAGAGTCCCTGAAACATTGCTGCTACACCAGACTATTCACCCAGAAAGTTTACCAAGGTGGTGATTTAAACACTCCAACCTTCAGACTCACAAAGAGGCAACCAGAGGAAGTACCACAGAACCAGGGAAGAACTGGCCCCAGAAATCTTGTAGTGAAGGGTAGTGCTGTTTGAGGGAAGGCCTTCAGCTAGTATGCAAGTACCATGCAGGCACCCCTGAAGTGACCTGAGAAAGTGAGCTGCAGTATTTCTGTGGCTTCTTGTTTCTAGAAGTCAAAATGTGTGTGCACCCATTTTGGAGGAGAAGAGAAAATATAAATAACCCACTCAAACAGACAGTGTGCTAATGACCCTACCGGTATGGAAAGATGAAAGGTCCTCAACCAAGAACTAACCCAGCCTCTCTCAGGAACAAGGCAACTTGTTCACAAAGGGGCCGAAGTTGCAGTACGGACTTTCACCATGGATGACTACACCCGCCACTTGCATTTCAAGATGCCCAGCAGATTAACAGCTAAGCAATTTCTCGTTTTTCTTCTCAGCTCCCCACATGCTAGCTAAGTTTTTCTCTACGAGTTAAGAGTATCTTGGCTGGTACTTAAGTATATCCTATGGGACTATTTTACACTACCATGACAAGGATTAACTTACAGGAGACTATCTGAGGTTCCCAAACACAGTTACCACAAAAGACAACATATAGCTCTTCAGAGTGATAAAGGAAATTGTGTTTTTTTAAATGCACTAGTGCTCACCCTCAGAAGTATACGAGCATGTTCCTTCAATAACACAAGAAAACTAAAAGCCTCTCAATCACCAAGAACAGAACAAAGAGCAGTAAAAAGAAAAAATTAAATTATCTGAAAAGATCAGACCATTAACAAAGTATGATGAGATCAGCTTTCACTTAATTATATTTGACATGTGTGGAAGCTGTTAAGAACTGCCTAGACTGGCAAGATTTTTCCACCTGCCTGGATAAACAGCATTCTGTACCTGTCACAACAGCGGGGAGAGAAAATGCCAACCTATGCAGTCTGCCTAACCTAGATGAGTTCCCAGCATAAGTCATCATGTGCACATCTCAGCACTCCTCAAACCCCAAACAGATCACTTCAGTTTTACGTTAGTTTACACCAAACCAGAAATCCTCCCAGAGTCAACTACTTAAGCTACAGGACTGGGAGAAAGGTCACGTGATTATCTGCCCTCAATATGCAAGATAAATCATAACAGAAGTCATTATTTGTTAAGCACTTCAGTTAACCCAAGCAAAACAAACCCCTGGCGCATAAAGCCTCACTATAATCTAGAGTTTGTGACAGAATAAACACGGGCCAAAGATTTTTCATCTGCACTGCGTTCTTTCCTTAGACATGGTGTTGGCTCACTGGTATAAATCCTGTCTAGATATTTATGCTAATACTGTAGCTTAACCAAAAAAGCCAGATCAACTGGAATCAATAACAAGGGGTTCTAATGAATTAGTATCTTCATATCTTATACTAAAATATTCACACCAAGAATTATAGAGAATTTCCCTCTACACTTGTTTACTCTTTATAAATTATGGTAGTTACATCTGTTCTCTTTCAAAAGTTCTCGTTACTCACATGAATCGTCAGTGCTCTTCTTCAGTGAAACGGAGTCTTGAATTCTCTTAAGCTGCTACATAGCTTTTATTTAAATGGGTCTTGTACTGTTTTACCTGCTCTGACAGTGTTCCTTTGCTTTGGCATCTGAAGCTGTTACTTGTATCACCTCTCTAGTTGTCCAGAAAGGAAAAAAAAATTCATTCTGAGGTTTAAAAAAAATACCCAAAACCCAAACCAGAAAAGGTATACAGCTTTCCAAAGACTACCAATCACCTTTCATTCCAATCAGCACAAACACACGAGAAGTCACAATCCCTATTCACCTACCTGCCAATCCTCTATGTCACTTTATCATTTGAGCTTTGAGCAGACCAGAGTTTTCCAGTTCCCCAATTTCTGTACTACAGGATGGAGTTACCACTGGCTGTGGGGAAAGATGCTCAGCTACATCCCCCTCAGCCCATGAAACTGGGGCCAACGGTCTATCTTAACTCTTTTCAGATAACACCACTACTTCCAATGCATAAAAGGTACATGTTAAAAGCAAGGTCCCTGCAGACACTCCGGCTCAATACCTACTTGTAATGTCAAAGACAATGACAGCCACAGCAGAGTCACGGATGTAGCTGGGAATGAGGCTGCGGAACCTCTCCTGGCCGGCTGTATCCCACAGCTGCAGCCTGATCTGGGAAATGGAAAAGTGCAGGGGAAGAAGGAAGGGGAAGAGCAGGAAAATGGAAAACAAAACCAAAACTCAAGTGAAATAAAAATAATAATAAAAAAAAATCGCAAGGCAAAAATAATGCAACAAAAGGAAAGTTAAAATGGAACAGAAATGTGAAAAGAGCCAACATCACTTCTAAACACATTCGCGCTGCAACCTCAGCCCAGCACATCTGAGAAACCTCCCTCCCTCCACAGACCCATTAACAACTCACACATACAAGTACGTTCTTCCATTTCATCATAAAACCAAGATATCCCTAGAAAATACCTTCTCACACCATCTGCTAAGGAGGGAAACAAGCATACATACCTCAGTGCATCCTGCCATGTCAGGACTCTGGCTATAACGGCCTCACAAGCAGACTGCAGCCTACAGCTAGTGAGATGCAGTGACTCCTAACCGTAAGGACTACACCACCCAGCTACTGATGAACCCACTGGAAAGCCAGATATGGTGAAACATAGTAGTGGGGTACAAGCCAGAACAGCAAACACCCTCTAGACTGGCCTATCTCATGCATAAATCCAACAAGTCTGGGAGGATATTGAGACACAGAAAAGACAAGACTACTACTTTGTCTTTCAAGAATGTGGTTGTAGCTGTAACATGGAACTGGCAGCCTGACCATCAGGATCAAGGACAGGGCTTCTTGTGGCCCCATAATGCCACAGGTCCCAAAGCACCTGCAATGTGCTGGAAATGGCAGGCTGACAGTTGCCCTCTGTGGGAGGCTACTGGAGATTGTTTTGAAGAACCACACTCCACACGTATTTGTCCCTTCTGCTGGCTAGTACATACTACCCAGGCCATATTTAGAGCTGAGTGATCCAGTATAATTTCAGGATTTATCATTTGGTGTAAGGACATATCAAATACGCCAAAGCATATGCTGCAGTCAGAGGCTTGGCAATCTTCATTTCAAGCCCAGAAGTCAAAGCCTATTGCAAAACACAGCATTAGCCATATATAAGAAGTTATTTCAATGTCTGAATTCTCCCAGCTTGTGTGCTTGTATTTCTCCCTCCTCTTATCTGCATTCAACACCTCTCTGTTATTTAAACAAGCTTTATGGGCTCTGTGGACCACTTACATAACCAGGAAAGCTAACAGTATATCCAACATTGCAAAGAAAATGGTATTTTCTGGATAGTGGGCTAGCGGGTGAGTGACCTAACCTACACAACCAGAAGAAATAAGACTACACCACAGAGAACAACATACAGGCATTCCAACTTGCCTCCACAGGTGTCAAGCAGCATTCCCAGGATCTTTTTCTTCTTCTGCCACTGCCACTACCATTCAAGATAACACTCAAGAATGTTGCCAAAGTAGTTTCTCCCAAAGATTATGCAAGGTCTTTTCTAACAGCAAATCACTGCTAAGATAGCAGAGAAGCACTCGTGAAACTCACCACATGCACTGGCATGAGACTTCTTCAGAAGCAACAAACCCAAAGCAACACAAACTACTTCCACTGCACCACTGGCCCCTTCCTCCCTCCAACAGTTTCATACTTCCAGCCAGTAGTAAAACTAGCAAAACACGAACGAATGAAAAGATAAATAGTGGAAGACAGGAGAGGGATGCGGGGATCTCTTTATGAAAAAAGTAATCTCATGCAAGCTAAATCCAAAATTGCTTTGTTAACAGTGCATCAGAAATGTGTTACAAAAGGAGCCTTTCTGCAAGGAGGCACTTTGCCACCACTGGTAACCATGAACGACTTCAAGACTTGGAACTGTCCAGCACCACTTAGACCCATTTATACTAATAATCTCAGAGGCACAGCTCAAATTCTGGGAGCAAACTATGCCTAAGGTACACGTAACAGACAGCCCATTCCCCAGTATATGGATATTAGCTTGCCCTAGTTTTGCATGAAAGATTCTGACTTCATTCTAGAGATCTCAGATATTAACAAGTATCAGAAACAGGAGAGTGGGTCAGTGATGTGATTCAACAAAGGCTGTCCCTCTGAAGGCTGCTGTGGGATTTCAGCAGCCATTGGAGGAATGGCCAGGCAAAACAGCACACACAGCAACTGCTGCTCCCGTGACTGCAGTTGCCATGCTATCACACAGATGCCTCACTTACCGTGCGATCTTCAAGATACATTGTTTTTGACAGGAAATCAATTCCAATGGTTGCCTGAAAAGAAGAAAAGCATTAGTAACTGCAGCTTGCCTTCCAGCATCTGCAAATCAGATCTTTCTACACGAACTCTCAGAAATGTTCACAAACTTATAATTTAGCTGTTGAAGTCATCTGCCTTCAATATAATTGATAAAAACAAAGCAATCTGGATACCTGCAGCATTTTGATTTCACATCATTCTTCCAACACTTCTCAACTGCACAAGAACCTCCAAGTCTCAGTTTCAGCCTGACATTCATGCATCTTAACACAGATCGTATCTGAACAGGCATCCCCTTCTGGTCTACCGCAATTCAGTCTGGTAAGAATTATCTTACTAGAAATAATCAAAAGGTAGAGCAAATTACATATATAAACTGTGGGCAACTGTGCTGAAAGCTAAAAAGCACTGTTTATTTGGGTCCTTCCATTGCAGAAGGTTCTTCCTTTCCAGTGACATTCACGTCCCAGGCAGTTCTTTCTGTAAGTCTCCTTCCATTCATGTTTCCATTGCCCTACAGCAATTCCGATACAAAGACATTTAAAGTTATTTACTAAGTTAGATGCGCTCCCAGGCACTTAAATCAAGCAGATGTCCTAGCCCTAACCAGGAGACAGGTTATCGATGTAACAAATTTTAGTATTGTAGACAGATTATCTCCAGTATTAACAAACACAGGCTGCGCAATGTGTTCTGGAAGGTCTCCACCAGAACGCAAACCATTTCAGAGCAGAAGAGACCACAACGGTCAATTTCTGTAGCAAGTACTTATTTCTGGAAGTCCGATTTTCTACAGCTAGGACACAGTTTATAACAACTACGATAAGCAGGTAAATCTATGAAAGCACCTTACAAAAGTCAGGAAAAGAAACACAGAAAGCACCAGAGGATGCAGTTCCAGTGAAGGACTTGTCCTCAAGAAAACAATCTTCTCTTCCTTTTCCAACTTAAAATTATCCCAGTCTAAACCAGTAACTCTTTCTGGCCTGGACTAAAAGATAACACCCTAGTCTCATCTTCTTTAAAGGTATTTGGTATTCCCTTGAAATACTGCTAAGTGCTTTTGATGCGACTAACCCTTCGTGAAATCTTCATGCCTCTTACACATCTTCAGCTTTTCACCTGCAGCCTCTTCATCCCTACCCTACTCTTTCCCTGCCAAGACTTCCCCAACTTTTTCCATCTACAGCCTTTCAGTTAAAAGAAAAAAAAAGAAGTAATAATTAAAAAAATTAAGAGAAAGAATATACCATGCTGACTTCTTGCAGATCTATCCATACACTCTGGACTCAACTATTCCTACTTAAATGGAAAGCCTCTAAAGATGGTAGAGAACCAACCATAACCACGTTCATACCTTACTCTCACTGCTTCCCGAGACTTCCATATCCATCATCTTCTCCATTAGCCAACCCCATAAACCAATATTTCTCCCTGTTTTCCGGCATCTCACATATTCAGACAGGATCTAAACCTCACTTCTTTTTTGTACACTGTATTTTCTGACACCATACTAGATGCTTGGGCTTAATCATGAAGTCTCATCTCCATTTCAAGGCGCATTACAACCTTACATGATATTGAACTGACATCTCATGGAAAAATGTGCTTGGCCCTAACAGTTCCCACAGGCACACAATTTTATAGCGGGGAAAAGATTTACCCATACATATCTATTAAAAAAAAAAAAAAAAAGGAGACTACCACATACCTGGTAAGTATTGTCAAAACTGTCATACATAAACCTGGTGATCAGAGAGGTCTTCCCAACTACAAAAGAAGAGAAAAATTACTTTCAAGCAGCAGTGGAAAAAAATAACTACTGCTTTGGGAGCGGCACACTGGTAGTGCTGATCAGAATGCAGCTGTCAATCTAAGGCTACTCCTGCAAAATACCCAGCCAAGAAATTAATTCACAAAATGACAGAAGCATGTTCAGCCAAATCAATCTCAGTAAATAAAAAATTAAACACGATGATAACTTGATCCTCAAATTAGGTATGTTGTGATGCATATGACAAAGAATTGTTTCTTTGCTTTAAGCAAGCAATAAATCTGCTTTGTTACTCATATTTTGCCACTTATGTAATCACCAGGTCTAAGACTTGCAGGCATAAATATCAAAACAAGACATGGTGATGTCCTGGACACTGTTTAGCCACCTCTGGCTGGATAGAAAAGCAACGTTCAGGGCTTAACATCCTTTCTTCATAACAGCATTTTAGACACAGAGTAAACTTTGGTGACTTGCTAAAAACTTTACATTTACATCTCCAAATATCATCAAGAGACAAAGTGCAGAACTGACAAGAAATGGGAACCATGGGTAAGATTTCTGATTCTCTCTCAGGAAGCTGGAAGAAGCCAAGAAAAATTCAAAGGACATTGACGAAAAAGAAAAGGGAAAAGGAATAAATTGCCTAGAAATGTTGTGAAATTGAGAACATTGGAGAGGGTTAAAAACAGGTTAGACAAATGTCTGACTATCACCAGTAATGTTGATCCCGCCTTGGTAAAGCAGGGGAATTGAATAAGTTCTAGAAATTCCTCTAAGACCTACAGTTCTGGGGCTGATGCGAGGTAAACAGTAAGAGATCTAAAGAGTAATACAACAAAGAATACCGTAATTTCAAGAAAATGATACAACTCATCCATATATCACGGGGGAAGGAGCACAAAAGGGATTCGACTTCAGGTAAAACAAACAAAAAAAGATGCTAAAGGAGGCAGCAGCCACGCCACACCGACTGCACC
>JAVJGI010000037.1:22507706-22552585 GCA_035590275.1 Ibycter americanus
CTGCCCGGGCGCAGAGGCCCCGGCTGCCCGCTTCGGGCTCTCCCGGGGCCGCGGGGTGGGCCCCACGCCCCAGCACCACCACACGGAGCCTGCACCGGGCCACTGGGGCGGGTTTATTTGTAACGGTGTCACAGAGTATTGCACAGCGCAGGCGAACGACGAACATGCTGGTGATGGCGCTCAGCCGGGCTCCGGCGCATCCTCCCTGCCCCCATCTCCTCGCTGGCACCCATGGGTGCAAGGAGGTGGGAGCACCGTCCTGCACGCAGTCAGGCTTTGCAGCGTGACAGTACCGGGATGAGATGCAGCGGCTCCCGCCACCGCAAGCAGGGCTTGGAGTCGGTGCAAGGAACCCAGGGGAGGAGGGTGTGCCTAGGGGAATACATCGCCCCGCACGGAGAGGGCAGAGGTGTCTGCACCGTGTGTGGTACAGTGGGGAATGCGCTACGGGCATCTATGTCCCAAACCAGGGCGTGTGGGACCGGTGGCTGTCCGTGCAAGCAGGCAGCAGCAGTTAACTTTCCTCTTTGTCAGCGTCCTCCTTCTCATCTTCTTCGTCTTTCTCCCCCTTGAGTTTTTGACGAGCAAATTCCTCAATGACGATGTCCTCCTCACTGGAAGGGAGACCAAAGCATGGTGAGCCTGGGAAAGGTGGCCACGGGGAGCCCATGGTCCAGCTGCCCTAGATGCACCACAGCAAAGAGGGTGAAATCCCTGCCGACACCCAAATGGTGCTCCTACTAGGGGACAGTTGCGGTGCTCGCCCTGGCCCCATCACTCCCCACACTGCAGGGAATAGTCAGGTCACTGTGAGCCACGGCCTGACCCGAGCACATGAATCAAAGACAGATCACTGGCTTGACTGCAAGTGTGCATGACCTGAGGAGCTGGGCTCTCGCCTGCAACTTTCGGCATTTTTCAAGACAGTATTTTGCATTGTCAAGGGAAAAAAGGGAAGGAAAAGAAATTAAAGTGGAGACAAAGAGATTAGTTACCTCCTTGCGAAAGGCAAGCGGCAGATGACATCAAGGGAGAGCCGCAAAATGAAAAGTGGGGGAAGAAAATGGAAAGAAAGAGTCAGCAAAACAGATTCCAAAATTTTGCGAATGTGAAACAACTTGGCAAAATCTACAGGGAGCGATGGTGGGGACAGGCCAAGAGATTTCCTCCTCTAGAAGTTTAAAAATCCTTGCTGAGCTGGGAAACTGATAGGTTTTGGTGTGACAGCCTTGCAGTTGCATCCTGAGTTTCCAGGCCCCAAATCCCAGTGCTCGTGTCCCATTGCAGGGTGTAACCAGACACAAAAACAGCCTTTTGGGCTTTGCAAGCCAGGGCCAGCTGCAGGGATGGTTGGCAGCCGTGGCTGCCAGGCACAGCTGCCAGGAATGGGTTTGGCATGCTGCAGCTTCCTGGAGGGAAGCAACTCCAGCTGTGGCTTCAGCTGGAATAAGCTCATGTGGTGGGAAGAAAAGAAGGGTTTGGCACTGGAGAGCATGCGGGGGCACAGGGCTGTGACCACTGCTGCTTCCAGCAGCCAAGGGACCTCAGCGTGGGGCAGATGGGGACCAAGGCTATAGAAGACATTAAGTCCAGCGATGGCACTTGTGACTGGGTGACAGAGCACTGCCGTCTGCTTCCGAGGGACAAGGCAAGGTCTGGGCTTGCAGCAGGAGAGGCTGCTGTGTTTGCAGCAAGGGGAGTTGTAAAATAAGCCCTGGAAATTGGCAGATCACGTGCCAAGCCCAGCATTTGAATCCTCCTAGCCTGTGACAATGCTCCTGCTGCCTGTGCTGCTGTGACACAGGGCCTCAGGGCTTTGAGGCCCAAGTGATTTCATCCAAGGATGCAACCTTAAGCTGGAATGGGGCATTGCGTCCATCTGCAATGGATCTGTAGGGTTTATGTGTTAGAGGAATAAGGAAACATCTCTTTACCTTGGCTTATCTGTAGTCCATTGATAAGCACAGCACAGGGAGGCGAGGATTGGAAGAGACACAGACATGCAGGTTAATACAGAAACGATATTTCAACTAACACCTCTCTTTAATGCTCAGGTGTTTTTTTGGAAAGAGAGATATCGGGATGGGTGGCAGCCAGGGCGCTGCAGGGAGGAGAGCTGCTCCCACACTGGTCCCGGACAGAGGGTGGCTGCTGCACAGCCAGAGCAGCTCTGCCCATCCCACAGCCCAGGCTGCTGGGCAGAGCAGGGCCCTTTGCACAGAGATGGCTACATCAGCATTGCTTTTACCAGTTCCCCTCTGAACAGGGACTGCCTTTTCCAGCATCCCAGGCACTACTTACCGTCTGCAGGCTTCGGGTGCATCAAGATGAGAGGCAGCTCGACACCAACATCGCTGGAAGGAAAAGCACTTCTGTCAATAAACCTGCCCAGCGCCATACTGTGCTCAGCCCCACAGGCAGCCCCTCCCTTACCTGGAAGTGAGATCCCCCAGGATGCTATGGCAGCAGGAGAGAAGAAACAGAAAAGAGCCAAGGCAGAGGAGGGAAGGTGTTAGACTTTGCTTTATAATAAGGTAGAAGATGAATTATAATACAGGTGAAGGGCAGTGGTGATGGGGCTGGAGTCAGCAGCCCAGTGCCCAGCTGCCCCACAGCCTTGGGGAGCAGGGCAGGGATGAGGGGGCCCACGGCATGAGTCCCTCCATCATCTGCCCAGTAGTACAAGATCCCGTACCACAGCCCAAGGGGACGGTCCCTACCCACTGCACCCACAGAGCCTCACCCTCCTCGAGACACCACCAGGTTGACCTTCATTTTGTAGGACACCAGGATGCCCAGCACCTCCTTGTCCATGCCGGGTCTCAGGCTAGGAGAAAGGCAGAGCAGAGTGGTGAGGCAGGCAGTGCTGCCCGCAGACCCTGTCTGCTCCCCCCATGGCAGCTCCTGGCACTGTCACCGTGCCCCATTTTGTGTGGGGAACACTGGGGTTTGGCAGGAGAGGACAACACAACATGGCAGCAGAAGAGAGGGGAGGGCAGTCACTTGGCTGAAGCCACAGAGCAGTTTCTGGAGGCTGCTCAAGCTGCCTGAGCTGGGATTTACTCCCAAGGTGAGACCCACCACAGCTCTGCAGGAGGTACGAGGGCTTTAGATGATGGTTGGGACTGGGAGGCTGTGTCTCTCCTATGCAATGGGGAGGTGGGGCTGTGGCCATGTCACAAATTCCCTACATTTTCCAGCTGGATGGGGTGGGCTCAGACACTGGAGGTGTGGGGGACCCTTGGTGGGAGCCCAGAGCACCCTGAGCAGTGGGAACCTGTTGGAGTTGGGGGAAAGCATGGGTCTGGCCATGGCAGGGAGCGGGGGGAGCCCACCCAGCTCTTACACAGTGGTGGAGGCCAGGTTGGTGTCCTCGTGCTTGAGCTTGCCATCGAGAGCGAGGCCTCGCTTCTCACGGTTGGCCGAGAGTGTGGGGGTGACAGAGTACGTTTTGGAGAAGGTGGAGTTGGCTTGCACATTCTCGCTGGAAGGGGTGGGAGAGGATAGCTCAGAGCCAGCACCAGCCTGGTGGGTGCTCAGCACCTGCTGGGGGTGCTCAGCGTAGCACCAGGCACCTGGGCAGACCTAAACCCCCCCTGCCCTGCCCTCCCTACACAGCTGTCTGGGCTTGTTTCCTCCTTTCGTTCCCTTATACAACCACTTCTTTTTTCTAACCCCTGCCTTTGCTCCAGCCCTCCTTGTTCTCTAGGGTGCAGAGGCTGTGGCTGGCCTCCGAGATGCAAAGCGAGGAGAGGAAGCCCCCCAGGGACTTCCCCAGCTGACACCAGCTTTCTCTGCGGGGCATGGTGTCCACAGCCTTTCAGCTCCTCTGCATCTACTCTTCCAAACCTGATATTTTCACTGCCTGGTGTAAAACTGTTTTTCCCACCCCCTCTCCCCATCCTTCTCCCCTCCTCCTCTCTCTTCCTCCCCCTGGCCTCACTGCCACACCACCCCAGCCCCTTTTCACTTACTTTATCTCCTCGGTGCAGACAGTCTTCATGTATTTATCCAGCGAGTAGAGGACCACGTCTGTGATCTGCTCAACTGAGGAAAGGAAAGAGGGAGCAGCATTGGTGATGCGGCAGAGGCACAGGCGCACAGTCCCCGTCTCCAACAGGGATGCCAGGATGCAGTGGGTGCCAGGACGTGCCCCTCCTGCCCCCTCTCACCTGAGATCTTAATTTTTTTCACAATCTTGTTGGTGGTGTTGTTGATGTTGACTGTCACATTGATGGGGTCTCCGTGGTAGTAGACCTGCAGTGGGAAGAGGCTCAGTTCTGTGACCAGGCATCCCAGTCCCCATCCCTGGGGATGCACATGGTGTCACGGGCCCAGGGACAGCCTCTGTACTGACCTCCTTATCCAGGGAAGCTTCAAGGTGCAGAGGCTTGTCAGACATCATGAATTGCCGGGTGGTTTCCGCCTTCGGAGCTGGCCCCATCTCTACAGGTGCATACTGGATCTTGCGGATGATGAGGCGCACCGAGTTCCTACGGGGCAATAAGCGGTCACCCCCAGTCCCCCCGGCAGGGACCTGTCAACAGGTCTTTCGAGGAGGACACATCAGCTGCCTTTGGGGACATCACAGTGTCTCTTGACAAAGGATGCAAGCTGCAGCCTGCTCTTAGGACGCGGTGGGCACTGACATGGGGATCACTGCCCCTCCTTTGGGCGAAGTACCCCATCCAAGCATGGCACAGGCTGACAGCAGGTCCTCAGCCCAACCCCTAAGATGGCCACCCCAAAATGATCCCATGGTTTTGTTTCAGGGCCATGGGGCAGGAAAGGGATCCCCTGCAAATACCTCTTGTGAATTTTCTCCTCCAGATTTTCAGCACAAAATCCTTTGACCTCAAAGTCCACGCCACAGGCCTGGGGGGACACATACAGTCACTAAGCAGGAGGGGCTCAGAGCTGCCTGAGGTTTAGGTTCATTCCTATCCTTCCTCCATTGCAACCCAGGAGATCCTGGTCCCGACTCCAGCCATTCCTCCTTCCCAGCCCTCACCCCATGGGCCACATCCCCCGTGAAAGAGAAGCAGCTCTTGTTTTTGGCACCCCACAACTTAACCCTCTGAACTGGGGGAACAGCTTCAGGGGACATGGGTTGGGGACAGCAGCTCACCTTTCCCACATCGTCTGGTCCTGGCTGGAGGGTGACCGAGCAGGGCAGGTTGGTGGCAATCTGAGCAGAACAGGGAAAGAGAGAAAAAAGTAAATAAAGAGTGTGCCCAGAGATGAGCCCTGGTGCACGCCATGGAGGTGTGTGGTCAGGAAGGGCTGAGCAGCCCCTACCTCAAAGGTGAAGGGGTAGGCGTTCTCTCCAAGCTTCTTCATCAGCTTGTCCTGCAAAGGAGTGAGGGTTTTGGGTGCCTGGTCCGGCACTGGTGGGAAGATCTGGGTGGTCAGGACATAGATGTCCTTCCTGAAGGTCAACCCAATGACGTCGAGGTCATCTCGGCCATAGCGAAACGCGCAAGTCAGCGTCACATACACTGAAGCCGGATGGAAATGGAGGGCAGTGGGGTTAGGGGAAGGGCGAGATAAAGAGAAGGCACGGCAGGAAAGGGTTGAATAAAGAAGAAAGAAAGATAACCTACGTCAATAACTCTTCAGCAGAAATATGACTCTTATCAGGACCTGGACCTCAAACACTAAGTATAAAGATAACACGATTCATTATGTCTTTCTGCAAGGCACGGGTAGCTTCAGAGCCGGTGCGCCAGGCAGAGGAGGTGGGAAGGAAGAGGCAGCCTTCCCCTCCAGGTCAGCTGCTGTGACCCTGACGTACAACAAGCTGTAGATGCCCCGTTGCAGCTTTAGCCTAACTACAGTCCCAGGCTGCTGGTGAGCTTTGCACCACTTTCCATCCCCTCTGCTTATAACATGGGGTTTTCTGTATTATACCTTTTCTGTCCTTTAGGTACTCGGGGTCGATCAGGCAGACGCCATCTGCAGACAAACAGAGAAGAAGGGCCAGTGAGCTCAGCCACCCAGAAAGATCCTCACAAAACCACAGTGCTTCTTAAATCAAGTAATCTGCTCATCAGCTGGGAAGGTGACCGAGGGGAGCTGCCAGTCAGGGGGATGGTGATGCCTCCTCCGGCATCTCCACCAGCAGTGTGGCAGGATGTTTTGCAAAGGGACTTTGTCCCTTTCATCACCATTTTTCTGTAAGGGTATTTGCAGGAAAATGAGACATTTGCTCCTCTGGAGCTGCCCTTGATCCTCTCGCTCTGGCAGGATGCAGAGGTGAGCTGCCACCAGCCCTGGGACCAGTTGCCCTGGCTGCTCACTGCCCGTGCTTCCCCCTCCGTGGTGAGCATGGCCCCACTCACCTACAGAGTCCACCGAATTCACGTGATCCACAAAGTCCCTCTTCCCCAGGTAGATGGATAGCTGCAGGCAGCACATGGTGAAAAGAAAGAATGAAACAGGATAGTGTTTGCCATTGAATTGGCCAAAATTTTCAAGCCCTGAGTTGTGTTGTGGAGCTCGTTAACCCTGCTGTTAGCATGTCAGACCAGACATCGCATTTAAAGTTCATATAGGATTTGTTTTCATTTCTATTTTGAAAAGCGAGCCCTGCGGTGGCATTGTGGCAGGTGTGGCAGGAATCAATCACATTTCAAAGGGAAGGGAAACCCCGCCTGCATCCCATCCTGTGGGCAGAGCCATCCCCGAGGGACCCCAACACAGCCTGCACCTCGGGCTGACCCGCACCCAGGGACGGGGCACACGGTCCCATCTCTGGCCTGCATGGACTCACCTTGCTGTTGGGGCTGGTCTTCTTGAACACCCTGCGGAGGAAACAGACAGACGGGTTGGGAATGTCCTGGATGAGGCTGGATGTGGCACAGCCCACTCCCAGGGCAGGGAGGCAGGGGATGGCCATTTATTTCCCCAGGGCAAGGAGGTGAGGGCTTCCCTGCAAGCATGGCGCATCTCCAAGAGCTATGCCAGAGCACGCATGGGATGTCCTGGCCTTGGGGAATTTGGTGTCCTGCAAATTCAGACCCAAACCCCCTCTGTCTGGCTGCCCCAGGGGATGTTATATTCCTGAGCTCAGCCTGTGACCATCGAGGAGGGGGTGCATTGGCTGACTGTGTCCTAAGGGCAAGGGAGAAAACATGGACACACAGAAGAAAAGAGAGGGTGCTTTGTTGGCTCTGTGACGGCTCACTCCACCTCTCTACGGCAAGCTCATGTACAGGCTCACAGGGGGAGCCAGGGGGCTCGCTTTCTCCCCCTGCTCCTGCCCTGCAGCACCCTGCTCCATTGCAATTTTAAAAAAACAAGTGAGAGAGAAAAATAAAAATAAAAGTCACTTACTTTGCTCCTTCTGCCATTTTAAGTCAGCAGTCACGCAGGCAAGGATCTGCGGGGAGAGATGGAGGGGAAGTGCTGAGTGAGGCGATGGGGAAGGGGCAGCCGCCGGCCATCGCCAGCCAGTGGGACAGAATTGTGCACATCCCAACAAACTGCAGAGCCCTCGGGCCACGGTGCTGCTGAGCCTCTCGCCTCTCCAGAGCCTGGATGCTTAGAGTTCAGGTGGGGCTGGCCTGGCTTTGGGGTGGCACACAGCAGCAGCCGGAGACCCCGTGGGGCAGCTGAGCTGAGCAAGCCCCTTGCCCAAAAGGTGGTGAAGAGGAGGTGGAAGAGAAAAAGGGAGAGTGATGCCCCAGGCAAGCAAGCTTCAGAAAATAGGAAGCACAGGGGTGACTCCCAAGGGAGTGAGTTCAAGGCTGGGAAAGGCAAGAAAATGAACAAAAGGGCTTACGGAGTTTCAATTTTATGTTCTTTTTTCTTGTCTGCAGGAAATTGGCTGTCACGACTTAATGGCAGGAGCAGGCTTGTTTTGTCCCGTCACTCTCAGGAAAGCAAGGAAAGCACCGGCAGAAAGGTGGAGGGCAGCTTAACCACGCCATGGACAGGGGGGTCTCAGGGTGCATGGCCCCAGCCCACCGCCCCTGTCCCCAGCGCCAGAGCCGACCCTGGGAGGGCAGTGCTGGTGGCCCTGCCTTCACGCCGGGAGCCCAGCGGAGCTGCTCAGCCCTGCCCAGCTGTGCTGCCTGTGTTTTTCTTGCTCAAGCCTAGCATCCAGAATTAAACCGTAAATATCATGCTGATCACCAGCTGATTCGATGGGCTATTAGATGGGATGAGCTCAGCTTCTTAAAGTTAGGCAGCTCTGACATTAGCAGAGCTTAAGCCCAGGTAGGATTTTAAGCCCCAAGGGCACGTGGGCAGAGTTCTCTCTTTATGCAACTGCAGGGAAGCTGGGGAAAAAGAAGAAATTGGTATGGGGAGAGGAGATGATCCTCTTCCCCACAGGAAAACAAGGAATTAGTCCCACACACAGGATCTTTGATGACCTCAGGTGCTGTGGGATGTGTTGTTCAGGCTTCCTTGCCTGCAGGGTTTCTTGGGCAGCAGCAAGAGAAGGTGCAAAGGGAAGAGCAGCACAGCGGTGCCTCAGACTCGGCCCTCTCCAGAGCCTGGGAATTGGGGACAAGGCAATGAAAGGTGGAGGAGACAAGAGCTGAACAACTCCTCTGCATATCCCAAGCTCCAAAGAGGGGACTCTGACCCCTCCTGGCTTGGCTAAACTCTCCCATGGTGCTACCAGACCCCTCCACCCATGCCCTCTGGCTCAGCCACACCGGAATCCTTTTGGCCACATTTTTTCCCTTTCAGCCCCAAACCCCCCTCCTTCCAGGCACACTGCGGCACCAATGTCCGTGCCCCAAAGCGTTCAACGAAACAGCAGAATCTGTGCCGCAAAGCACTGGCAGGGCCCAGGCAGCACTCACCTGGCAGGTGGACGGACACACAGACACTCTCCTCTTCCAGCACGTCCCACTGCCACCCGGTCACTACGGACTGCTCCCTGTCCTGCAGCTTCTTATACCCCTGCAGCAGTCCCTCCCCTGGCATCTGGTCTCGCCTGCTCGGCTTTGGCTGGAGATGCAAGGGGGGGTGTGCACCGTGGGAGAGGTGCTTTTGGGAAGAATCCTATTAGTTTATTAACCGGGGAGACGCTTCGTGAGTAAGAGTGAGCTATAAATACAGCTGCTGCTGGTGCCCTGAGAAAGCAGCTTAGGGAGATTGGCGAAGTGGGCTTAGGAGCAAGGTGATGGTAATTGAGGTGGAAGCTCTGCTCCCGGTGGGCAGGGGTGCGGGCAGAGGCACAGATTCCCACGCAGGCTCTCTACAGTTGCTCCCATGGCAAGCAGGGCTGGTCAGCCCTGGGCATAAGGGTGGATGGAGGTGGCAGAGGGGAGGGAGGGACCTGCCTGGCTCTATCCCTCCCTGATGCACTTTGCTGGATGGCTAGCAGATGGGCAGGAAGCACAGGCAGCTTTCTTGCATGGCCAACACACCCATGTGGGTGGTCACACAGAGGTGACCTGCTGTGGTCCAGGGTACACAGGACACCCTTCCTACAGGGATGCTGATGAACAAGATGGTGGGGCAAAGGCATAAGGAAGGCTCAGAGCTGCAGCTGCAGTCCTCACACTAGGCTGTGCTTCCCACCACCCCTCAGTGGTGGGACACAGACCTGCCACCGTCCCCCAGCACCCCTTAAGCAATCTGCTCAGCTCCGCATCATTTCATAACACCTCAGGCTGGCCTCACCTGACCTGATTAGCACATCATTAATTCAAGGTTTGCTGCTGCAAATAGAAACCATTGAAGGCACATAGTGGATTTGCCTTACAGTCTGCCAGGAGAGAAGCGCTCCCTGCTGCCATCCTTCCTCAGCCACAGCCAGCACTTGGGATCTCCTCCCACAGGGGTGGCTGCAGGACGCTCATGTGATGCTGCCCCTGGGACAAGGCACAGACGCCAGGGACAGCCCAGGGCAGCCTGCAAACTGCTCCAGCAAGACCCCACTCATCTTCCTTACCACTGGCATCCCTCAAGCCCTTGCTTGCTCAGCCAGACCCTTTGCTTTGAACACACACTTGGTTCTGGCTCAGCCCCCAGAGCTAAGCACTGAGATCAGGCTATCCCTGCTCATCACTATGCCTCCATCCCAGCACCCTGGCTCAGCTCTATGACCTTTATCACCTGGGTACCAGCTCCTCCCAAATGCAGCCCAGCTGTGCCCCTGACCCCATGGGCCACTGGGAGATACTGGGAGCCACCACAGTCCCCCCAGCCTTGCTGCCCAGGGCTTTAGCTGTCAGCACACGTTGCCTGGGGCCAGGACTTGTGATCTCTTTAATTGCACACAGGAGAGCTGCTTAGTTTGCAGATTAACGGGTGCTATTTCTGCCAAGGTCAAGGGGACACGTGAACTGTGACCTTCCTGCTGGTGGGTGGAAGAGGAGGAGGCAGCAGCCCCACCTGGATGCCCGCTGCCTGGCTAGGGGGGAAGGTGGAGCAGCTGCCCCCAGCACTGTGCCCGGGGCACCTAATCTTGAGTTCTCTGTTTGCGGCTCTTCATTAGGCTTTTAATAAGGCCCCTGAGACTAGTGACATTCACAAGGGCCCTGGTCGTAGGGCCAGTGGAGCGTGGTGAGGATGGAGAGCGGATTTCATTATAGGCAGCTTCAGCTTGGTTTAAGGGGGTGGATTCAGCCAGGGAGACCTTGCCCAAGTAGGGGGCAGATATTTCCCCTCACCAAAACAGTGATGAGACAGACAGACCACATCCCTTCCCGCACTCATGCCATGCTTTGAACCATGCTCTGGGGAAGGAAGCTTGGGGATGCAGCGCTGTGTTAAAAACAGCAAAATGAGAGAGGGCTTCTTCCTTTCTTGTCTTTAATAATTGGCCAAAGGCTCCTCTCATCTGCCTCATCCCACCCATACCTCCAGGTCCATGTACTGCGTGAAGCGTGGATCAAATGGCTGCTTCCAGCGGGGCAGGACAACAGTCGATATGGGGCTGGTGGAGCACGTGGGGGCCCGGCTTCATCCCTGGCTCCAGATGGACAGTGTCCTGCAGTGTCCCGCCTCCCTGGGGACCGGCCGTGGGGCTTCCCACATCCTCCTGCTTCAGTGCCCTCACCCGCAGGGCCTTCCCTCAAAGGGAGCCTGAGCGGAGCCGGAGCCAGCCAGCAAGCTGGCACCAGTGAACCCACGTTGCCTTCCAAAATACAACTGTTCCCCAGGTGCTGGCAGAGCTCCCCAGGTGCTGGTGCATCTGGCAACATCCCAGATCAGCCTCTGGCACAGTGCACCACAGACACCTTACATAAATGCCCACGCTGCTGATTTTTCAAAGCCCCTCAGAGCTCCAGGGCTTCCTTCCCTGATCTGGATTAAGCGGCACAGATGGCATTAATCCGAAGCCAGGCACTTCTGCGGCTGTCGGGAATTATTGCTGTGCTGTTAAGTAACGGGAGAGAGCAGCGCCAGCAGGAGTGGGTCTCTGACAGGACAGGGGTCTCCAGCGGGATGCACATCCCTGTGGTGGGTGCTGGTGAGAGATGCAACTGCTGCTGCCATGCAGCCCGGAGCCACCAGCCCAAAATCAAGCAGGCTGCTCAACTTCCCAGTGGCCCCAGCCACAGGTTCCTCTTGAGGCTGGTAGCCCAGGAGGAAACCTTGGCAGGGACTTTTGGCACATCTGTGCCGGGGGGCTGGGCCAGGCGTCGTGGGGCACGGACCCTTTGCTCATGGCTGCAAGAGTCGGCTCGTGGTGCCAAGGGTGGCAGACAGCCGGGAGCGTGGCTCAGCACGGCATTCCATCCTCATCCTCCTCCAGCAGGAACCTGCTGTTCCGTCTCCCCCCAGAGCGGCCCTGGTGCTCCCAGGCACTCTGGCAGCAGACAGTGGTCGCTGCTTATCTGTAATTAATTGGTGCTAATCACCCTAGCACAGCTCGAGCCAGCCACATGCCCATGGCCTGCTAGTGCCATGCCACGAGGAGCAAAAGCTCTGTGTCTGCACCCAGGAGCTGTGGGGAACCCCGATGCTCTTTGCAGCACTGTCCTGCCTGGAAAAACAAAACCTCCCTCCTTCCCGACTCCTTCCCAGGAGCCCCTGAACCCTGCTTCCCTTCTGCCTGCAAGCAAGGCACGCACAGATGGGGGGACATGAAAGCCATCATGGGCGCCCGGCTTGTGTGGCCACCCGATGCCCGCAGCATCTCCATCTCCATGCAGCCAGCAGCAAAAGGCAGAGCTCAGCCCCAGTGCAGCAAGGTCCCCAGTGGTGGGCAGCTCAGGCAGCCTGCCCACTGCCCCAAACACATTTCAGGGGCTTGCTGCTGTCCCACACCGCTGGTGGTCCCTTCTCCCAGGGTCCTGCCCGAGGGATGGGGCTCTGCCCCCCATCACCCCTTGCCCCTGGGGAAGTCGAGCATCGGGGAGCAGGGTGGAGGCAGAGCCCCGACTCCAGGACTGCTCCTGCCTGCACCCTGCCATGCTCAGCCCAGCGTGCTGCAGGCTCCCCCCGTAACAGGGCTGGAGCAGGAGGAGGAGCGAGGAGGCTGGTCCTGGCAGCAGGGAGAGCAGAGCACAGAGAAGGAGGAAGAGCGCAGCGAGCGTCGCGGTGCCGAGCAAGCGGCACAGGGCATCGAGCGAGTGGGCCTGGCTGGTGGGGCCAGGGAGCGGGGACACTGGTGTGGGTGCTGCCTGACGCCCTGCTGCCGCCCCGGCGGGCAGCGTGTGATGGGCAGGGCTGCCAGCGTGCCCCGCGGGAGGAAGCCCACAGCTGCCGGTGCAGCATCACAGCTCCGCTCTTGCTTGGCTGCACCCTGAAAGCTCAGCTCGCTGCCTACAGCACCCCACAAGAGCTGCAGGAACCTACACTACATCTGTGAGGGACGGTGAGTGTGTGGGGAGAGGTCTGGGTCCCCACGTGCTGCTGGGACACCGGCATGGCCTGTCCTTGCCATGCACCAGGGCAGGATGGTGGCCCTGGGGCTGGGGCAGCAGCGCGGGGTGAACCTCCAGTGGGAAAGATCCGTTCGCTGAGCTGTCCCTCTCTGCCCCTGTGCACCCTGCAGGCTGGAACCTCTGTGATGAGCATCTGGACCCCCAGCCTGCACCAGCTGCCCCCCTGGTCTTGCTCCTGCCACATTGCCTGGCCACAGGGTACCCCATCCCCATGAGCATCACCTCGGTGGCTGCTCATCACCCGCTGGGACCTCCAGGCAGCAACGTGCTCGGGTACCAGGGGGCTGGTGCCCCCATCCCACCTTCACCTTCCCCAACCGACCCTGTGGGGCAGCTGATGGCCAGCAGCTGCTGCTGAGCTCGGATGCGGGGCTGGGACAGGAACACAGCACAGCCGGTGTCCCACTGCTTTGGAGGATGGCAGCAGCAAGCTGGTACCACCAGGACATCAGCCGGGTGGTGGCAGAGGAGCTGCTAGCCAAGGCCGGGCGGGATGGCTGCTTCCTGGTGCGGGACAGCGAGTCAGTCTCGGGGGCATATGCCCTCTGCCTTCTGTGAGTCACCTGCCTGGCTTCTGCTTGCGGCTTCTCTCTCTTGTCGCTTGCCAGGGTCCCTCTGTCCCTCTCCCCACTCTGGGCATGTCACTCCTGACACCATCAAAACATGGAAAAGCCTTCTGCAGGGATGCTGGTGGGGTGAGCGGGGTGCCAGAGAGCCGGCACAGGGATTTTTGACTGATCCCCAGGTCAGACCAGTGGAGAAGCCTGTGTCCTTGGGAGCAGGCAGAAGCCTGGGCCAGCAGCCCTGCTCAGCACCAGAGTTGCTGAAGGGAGAACCCGAAATCCAGGGCTCGACAAGCCATTTCGGGCTGGCCTGGCTCCGTGCGTGGGAGTGGGAGAGGCTGACTTGCATTGCCCTCCCTCTGTGAAAACAAACATCCCCTCTCCCTCCAACCCCCAATGTGGCCGCATCCGGACCGCAACGCCCACTCTTAACATCTCAGATGCTGGGACTTGGAAGCTGCATCCCCTGCCACCCATGGGGCCCCTTGCCATCCCTGCACCTGGAGCCAGGCTCATAGCCCCTGCGAGCGCTGCTGTTGGGGCTGCCTGCACCCTTCCTCGCTGCCTGCACCCCTTCCTGCTGCCTGCACCCTTCCTGCAGCCGAGCGACACGTCTGCAGCGGGGAGCGCATGGGGCGGCGCCTCCGCGGCTTTGGCAGGATGCCACCCCCTTTCCTACGGCTGGCCTGGCCCAGTGCACGGGACAAATTGCAAACACATGGTGCCGAGGGGCGCGGAGGGGTGCGGGGCACGTCGTGGGTTCAGCCAGCAGCTTCCCCCGCTCTGCCCAGCATCCCGGCACCGAGTCGGAGGTCAGGCTGCTGCTGGACAGGGTGGTGGCACGGGCAGGGATGTACAGTGGCCTGTGATGGAGTACAGCTGCACTATGGCAGCCGTGGGGAGCACAGCGCCAGGCTCTGGCAGGCTGAAAACCCTCGCTGCCACCCGGGGCCACGGGGCTGGAGGTGCCCCAGCGAATGCTGACAGAGCCGTGGCTGCGTGCCAGGGCCGTGCCCGCTGCGGGCAGGGTGTTGTTTGGAGGCAGGGGACACTGCGCATCCTCCCCTGCAAACCACTACAGACCCAGCGCTGAGGGTGATGCTTTTATTTCCACTAAGAGCTCAGTTCCTCTCTCTGCAGAGGGGCTGGGGTGTCTGCATCGGGGCTGGGTGCTGGGCACCCTCCCAGCACTACCACGTGCCCATGGTATTGTGGAGGGTGCTGTGGGGGACCCAAGTCTGCTCTCTCCCAGGTTCCAGCGGCATGTCCACACCTACCGCATCCTCCCAGATGACGAGGGGCTGCTCTCTGTCCAGGTGGGTGCAGTGGTGGGTGCAGAGACTGGTGCCACTGGGGTGCACTCCCTGCCCTGGCTAGTGCCGCCGGGTGCTGTGCCACGGGGCCACAGGCTGTGAGCCGGGGCGCCAGCAGGATGCAGGTGCGAAGGAGCCGAGGTGCTTGCCACCCTCGCCGGCCCCCACGCAGCAGCCGGCGGGGTGGTGTCTGGTGTGGTTTGCTTTTTGCACGAGCTGCCTGCAAAGCCCAGCACCGCAGACTGCGAGCGCTTTGCAGCCACCCCTTCGGCACGGGGCCACCTGGGAAAGCTGCCTCCCCGCCGGCCCCACCGCTGCCGCCAGCTCACCCGGCAAAACACTTGTCCCCTTCCTGCCCCTGTCCCCTACCCCAGCCTGGCCACACAGGCCCAGTCCCCACAACATCTGTCCCCACAATGTCTGTCCTGGCTACCGGCTTGGCCTCACCTCTGCTCTTTGGTGTCACTTCACAGTTTCTTGTGGTAGCCAAATCTCTCCCTTTCTAGCCCCCTAAAAAGAGCATCCTGATGGTCCCTAGGGAGCATCCCCATCTGCTGCATGAGGCAGATGGCTCCACGCTCCTCTCCTTGCTCTTCTGCCCTGAAAAGAGCCGGGGTGAGCTCCCCACGGCGCTGGCGTCCAGCTGGCACTTCCAGCTCACCATGGGCACATTTTGGGGGACAGACCCGCTCGACGCGGCAGGCTGCTCTGTAGCCCGGCTGGGGGCTGCCCCAGCACACGGAGCCAGCAGACGGGGGGGATGCGATGGTGTTTCCCCTCCTCTGCCTCCCCAGACCATCCAGGGCATCCAGGCCAAGTGCTTCCGCACCCTCCCTGACCTGGTCAGCGCCTACCAGCAGCCCAACAACGGGCTGGTGACGCCGCTGCTCTACCCCGTGCACCGGCCGAGGCAGGCAGCCGACGAGGACTCAGGTGAGCCAGGGAGGGGGTGGCGGGGGCCGTGCTGGGCTGTGAGCGGGGAGGGGGTCCCGCTGAGCTGGCTGTCCTCTGCCACAGATGGGGAGGATGGCCGAGGTGGTGGGCACGTGGCGAGCGCGGTCCTGGCTGGGGGAGCCGTGGCGGGCATGTGGCTCAGCGCTCCCATCGCCAGCAGGACCCACATCTCACAGCAGCTGCACCAGAGGCTGCAGGAGCAGGTTCACAGCAGGTAACGTGCCCCTGCCCTCGCTGGGCTGGCGGGGGTGATGAGGCAGGCATGGCTGGGGGGGATCTTTTCAAGGATGTTCAGCCCACCTTGCAGCCCAGCCAGTGACTTCATGGGCTTCATGGCCGAGTACCTGAACCACCACCTGCAGCTGGACCTGGAGGCGCTGCGCCACGGGCACCCGCAGCTTCGCCACCTCAGCACCGCGCTTGTCACTGCCTGCCGGGCGCTGCACAGGCGAGTGGCCCAGGAGTGGCAGGGCTGGAGGGGGGCCACCCCCCGCAGCCACCCACCTCATCCCTGTCCCCTTCGTGATGGCTGAGTATCATCACCGAGGCTCGGGAGATGCCCACGCCAGCTCTCACCCACTCCTCTCCTCTGCAGTGAGATTGACTTCACACTGGCGGGTCTGGAGACGCTGGCCAGGGTGTTTGACCCCCCCGTGTCCCCTCGCAGCCCGGCCAGGGAACAGGTGAGCTCCCCCGGGCCCCCGCAGCCCCCAGCAGGTGCCTTGTTGTGCATGGCTGGGTGCAGCTGGTCCTCAGGGGAAGCGGTTGGGGTGGTTTTGGTGCCTGTCGGCACCCAAAGGTCCTGCATGCCCCACGGCACTGCTGGTGGTCCCTGGGTGCTGTGTGTGCCAGGGTCCCTGCAGCCAGCCAAGGGTACCTGGCTCCCTGTGGCCTGGGGACAAGCAGGGACTCATTCCTGCACCTGGTCCTGGACACAGTGGGAGGGGAAGCTGGCTCCCCAGCCAGACCCCAGGGACCCCCATGTCTTGGGGTGCAGCCTGGACCCATGGGGAGGAATCCCAAATCCCCTGGTCCAGTGCCATTGTGCTGCTCCAAAAATGTCTGTCCTTCCCCTCAGGGTCTCCTGACCAGCGATCCAGACCTTGAGCTGCTCCTCAACAAGATATCTACTGTCAACCATCTCCTCTCTTCTCTGGAGAAGAAGGTACCTGCCCCCCTCCCGCGGTGCTGGCTGTGTGCAGGGGCAGGCATGGTCCCTGTTGGCGGCAGCCACTGCCCGGCTCTGCCGGTGCCCAGGAACCTCACTCTGCTCCAGCAAACCCCTCAACTAAGTTAAACCCTCTGGCAAAGCAAGCTGCCGGCAGTGGCACAGCCCTGGGCTGCCGGTGGGGGCAGGACAGGCTGGTGCAAGGTGCCCAGGGCTCCCAGTTAGCCCAGTGCCCCCAGCCCAGTGCCCATCTCTCCGGCAGGTGCTGAAGTCACTGCAGGAGACGGTGTCAAGGCACAACCTGGCACTGCCCAACGTGGCGGTGGCCCCCCCGCCAGCTGCCAAGCCCCTGGCCATGCAGAGCTTCGAGGTGAGGGTGGGGGGCACGGTGGGGCCCTGGTGTTGCTGCTCGGGCAGGGCAGGCACGGGGCCGACCCGGGAACCGCGTCCCTGCCTGCAGGTGAAGATGGGCAAGTCTCAGCGGGCAGCCCTGACAGTGGACGTGGAGTCGGGGACGGTGGCCATCACCAAGCGGGGCAGTGGGTCCCCAGAGGAGACCATCCCTCAAGAAAAAAGTAAGGGGCTGCTGACCCCCCCACCGGCCACCAATGGGGTGCTGCAGGGCTGTGGGACTCCCTGGCACAGGCCTGATGCCAGGGCGATGGGCTGCAGAACTGGTGACACCCTGAGCCCCCATCCCATGCTGCCTGCAGCTCCCATGGTGGGAGGCGGGGGGCCACCACTGCCCCCCTTACGCCCAGTGTTCAGTCCTGCAGCTGATCAAATACCAGAGCACGCAGAGCAAGGTGAGGCTGGTGTATGACCGGGAGCCACAGAAGAGCCTGAGCAGAGACTTTGTCTTCCCCAACGCGCGGGTAGGCAGCACCGGCTGCGCTCACGGGGTGTCCTGGGGGAATACAGAGCCGTTATGCAGTGATGCAGCAAATCAGTGGTCTCAGGGCTGAGACCTGCATGTCTGGGTGTGATGTCCCCCTGATCCCACCACCAGCACCTCCTGGGGTGCTGCAGCTCCTGGCTCCCCTTTGGGACAACCCCTAAGACCATCATATCATCCTGCAGAAGCGAGAGGCCTTTTGCCAGCTGCTGCAGCTGATGAAGATCCAGCACTCCAACCTGGATGAGCCTGATCTCATCTCGGTGTACGTCGGGACATGGAACATGGGTAAGGGTCTGGGAGAAGGTCACATTGTCCTGAGAGGCTGCCGTGGCTCATCGTAAGCCCAGGTGGGTTTGGAGAGGTGAGGGCTGTGGGGAGCTGCCCCAGGAAACCTGAGGTCCGAGGTGGTCTGGGTGGGAGGAGGAGGCTGGAGAAAACACTGACCTGGCCACTTCTGAGTTTGTCTGTCCTGCCGTGGTCCACTCGCTTGGTGGCTGTCAGGGAAATGGAGGATCTGGGGTCCTGGGAGGGTTTTGGGTGGTAGCAGTAAATCCCAGCATCAGTCTGGGATGTGCATGGGTGAGCCGTGGGGATGGCATGATGCTTCCCATCCCCAGAAGCTCTTGGAGATGTGTAGGGTCTGGGGTTGGAGAGGAACTCGAGGATCTTGGCATGCGGCCCCCCACTAGTGACCCGCTGTCCCCTGCCCACAGGCAGCACGCCACCGCCCCGCTCCCTTGCCTCCTGGCTGACCTCAAGGGGCTTGGGGCGCACGCAGGATGAGACCACTGCCTGCATCCCGCACGACATCTACGTTATCGGCACCCAGGAGAACTCCCTGGGTGACCGTGAGTGGGTCGAGTTCCTCCGCGCATCTCTGAAGACCCTGATGGCCATCGACTACCGAGTGGTAACAGCAGGGTGCAGCCTGGACCCCTCTGGCTGTGTCTGGGGAGGCACCGGGTGCTGAGCAGGATAGAGGCATCCCCCGGCAGTCTCAGGGAGCTGGTTACCAGCAGCCATCGTCCCAAGGCTCTTACCCCCAAGTCCAGAGTCTTCTTCCACCCTAAATGCAGCCCAGGGAACCTCCAGTGCCCCATGGACTCCATGCGGGGAGTGCCCTCCCCAGGAGCCACCTTTCATGGATGGGTTGGCTGACCTTGCTGCTTCTCCATCCCTACCATGCCTGGCTGTGGGGTGGTGCGGGTGGAGCAGGCAGACTCACCCCTCCGCCCCTCTGCAGGTTGCCCTGCAATGCCTCTGGAGCATCAAGATCGTGGTGCTGGTGAAGCCCGAGCATGAGCGGCGCATCAGCCACGTCCATACTTCCAGCGTGAAAACCGGGATCGCCAACACGCTGGGTAAGGCTGGGGATGGGGGTGAGGGGATGCCCCAGGGTGAGGGGGCAGCCTGAGGGCCATCCCAGGACCTCTGGGCCCCCCCACAGCTCAGTGCCTGGATCATCCCTGCAGGGAACAAGGGAGCTGTGGGCGTCTCCTTTCTCTTCAACGGGACCTCCTTCGGCTTCGTCAACTGCCACCTGGCCTCCGGCAGCGAGAAGACCCACAGGTGATGGAGGGCCTCGGTGGGACGGGACTGCCCCGGGACAGGCGGGTGTCTCAGGGGGCTGGAGGAGCCCTGGGGGGCTGGGGGGCTGTCCCTGTCCCCCGCCTGTCCCCACCTGGCAGGGAGAGGATGAGGATGAGGTGTCCCGGGGGTGGCTCACAGGGTGCTGCCATCCCCCACTGCAGGCGTAACCAGAACTACAGCGACATCCTGCATTCCCTGGTCCTGGGCGACAAGCGGCTCGGGACCTTCGACCTCACCCTGCGCTTCACCCACCTCTTCTGGTTTGGGGACCTCAACTACCGCCTGGACATGGATGTGCAGGTGGGACCCCGCAGGCATCGCAGCTGGGAATGGTGGCACGCTGGCGGCAGCACCGGTGCAGCCACAGGGGTGAGAGGAGCCGGGGCTCACCCTGCCTTCCTCCCCTGGCACAGGACATCCTTGCCCATATAACCAAGAAGGAATTTGAAGCCCTTCTGACTGTTGACCAGCTCAACCTAGAGCGGGAGAAGAACAAGGTGTTCCTGCGATTCAGTGAGTGCAGGGGCAAGGGCACTGCTCCCCGCCACAAGATAGTGGCACCCAGGGTCCCCACAGACCTCTCCCTGTGCCACCTCCAGCTCACGGTGGTCCCCAGCCCTGGCACAGCCCTGCACGAGGTGCCAAAATCATGGGGCACCTTGATGTGCACCATCTAAGTCCCCCAGGGCAAGTCCCTGGGCTCTGCATCCTGAGAATGTGCGAGCACAGGGACAGTCAGAGGTGGCCAGGGGTGCCAGCCAACAGTGTGAGCCCCACATGGGGACCATGAGACCCCATGGGGTCTCTCCTCAGTCGGTTGCCGCTGTGGGGACAGACAGGGATGCTGACCCCTGTGCCACCTCCGTGTCTTGGTTCCCAGATGAGGGTGACATCTCCTTCCCACCCACGTACCGGTACGAGCGGGGCTCCCGGGACAGCTACGTGTGGCAGAAGTTCAAGGCCACGGGGGTGAGTTCCTGGAGCCTCCTGCTGAGCTGCAGGACATCGTGGGGGGACGGGGACAGCAGGCTCGAGTGGTGCTGGGGGGCACTGAAGCCAGCTGCCTTTACCCATTTTTAGATGAGGATCAACGTCCCCTCATGGTGTGACCGTATCCTGTGGAAGTCACATCCAGAGACCCACGTGGTCTGTAACTCCTACGGTGAGTGAGACTCTGTGGCTGGGGGGAGCCCAGGCTGCCCAGCGCTGCCCAGGACCCCAGGGCTCGAGGACCATCACCCAGCTGTCCCCTCCCACCATCCAGGCTGCACCAACGACATTGTGACCAGTGACCACTCACCCGTCTTTGCCACCTTCGAGGTGGGAGTGACGTCCCAGTTTGTGCCCAAGAAGGGTAAGGGGTTGGGGTCTGTCACCCCTCGTGCCCGGCTGGGGTAAGCCCTGACCGCGGGCACTTGGCTGGTGCACACCGACCCAGCGGTCCCTGCCTGCAGCCCCCGGATCCAGCCCCGAGCCCCTGGCCTGCATCGAGTGGGACAGCATCGAGGTGATCGTGAAAACCACCAGCCGCAGCAAGTGCTACATCGAGTTTCACTCCTACTGCTTGGAGGGTGAGGTGGCCCCACGGGTCTGGGGGGCTGGGGGCCGGGGGTGTGCCGTGGGGGCGAGCTGCCCCCAGCTGGAGCTGTGCCCCCCTCTGTCCCCCGGCAGAGGCTCAGCGGAGCGGGGAGAACGCCTTCCAGAGCTGTGACATCCCGGGCTTCCTCAAGCTGGGCTGGTCTGCAAAGCATCTGCCTGTGGTAAGCACTGGGGTGGGGGCAGATGTTGGCCCCCCCAGTCCTCGAGCATCCTCCTCCCTCCTCTACCCCATCCCACCTGCTGGCTCCATACCCTGAGCCCCAAGGGGTGCTGGGGGCTGTCACCATGCCCCCCCCCAGGACAGTGACACCCCTGTGCCACCCTATCCTGCAGCAGCCCCTCTGAGCACCCCTCTCTCCTCCTGCAGCTGAACCCCATCCTGACAGACCTGGAGTACCTGGGGGACCAGCACCTGCTCCTCAGCATCAAGGGTGTGGAAAGCTGTGAGTCCTACGGTACGTGCAGGACAGTGGTGTGGGGGCCACCGCGGTGGCATGGGGGGTGCCAGGCATAGCACCCACAGGGCTTGGGTAACAGCCTGCTGGGTGTAAGGTTCTGGAGCTGGAGCTTGGCAGAAGGGACCCTGGCACCCACACCCACCCGGGGTGTGTATGGGGGGGCTTACCTGCCCCCCGAGCTGCCTGGGGGGGGTAACGCATGCATGTGCTGTGCCTGCAGGTGAGTGCTGCATCGCGATGAGGTCAATGATCGGCAGCATGGCTCAGCAGTTTGAGACCTTCCTCTTCCACCGTGGCGAGGAGACGGGCTCCATACGCGGCTGGATGAAGGTTCGGGTCCCCAAGGACAGGTGCAGCACCCGTGAGAGGCTCTACGGTAAAGGCGGCCGCACACCAGCCCCCTCCCATTGCCCCGGGCATGGGGGCTCAGGGCCACGCTCCGGCACGGTGTGGCCACCAGCTGCCCATGCCTGCACTGCCCCCCGGACCCCAGCCGCGGGCAGGAGCCGTGCGGTGCCTGGTGGGGAGAGGCCAGACTACGATGCCTTTGCAGAGTGGATCAGCTTTGAGGAGGAGGATGCCGAGCTGGCAGCAGACGTCCCGACGTGCCCCAAGCCACCCCTGCAGCGCCTCAGGTACCCCAGCTGGGCTTAGCCCCACCGTGAGCCCGCGCCGTGGGGTGATTCTGAGCCCACTCCTGCCTTGCTTTGCAGGAGCCGGCCCCGCAGCCTGCCGGAGCCAGCCACCGGCTACACCAACCCAGCCTACTTCATCTTCGAAGGGGTCCCCAACACATGGGTGCCAGCCCCCGGTGCCGGCGAACCCCACAACAAGCAGGTGGAGAGCCCGCCTGGGGGCCAGTGGTGCTGGAGCCCCCTTGGAGCACGGGTCCTTTCGCCTTCAGAGGAAGAGCGGTGGGGTGGCCGGCCCCACTGTGTGCCAGGGGGTCTGCCCCATGGGCGCCCACTGAGCCCCCCTGGGGTGGGCCAGCAGAAGAGACCTAAATCGGCCATCCTGGCAAGGGACACAGCGGGGCTGGGCGACTGCTCACTGACGGCGCTGCACATGGCCACCTGCCTGAGCCAGCTGGACCGGGTGGCCCCCAAGCGCGGAGGGGACAGCCAGAAGACCCCACTGCACCAGACCCACAGCGCCCTGGAGCCGCCCCCACGGCCCTGCCGGGAGGTGCCGAGGTGCACGTCGGATACTCACCAGCATGGCCACCCTGGAGAGGTACCACTGTGGTCCCTGTGGGGCTCTGGAGCTCAGCCAAGGGGTTTGGGGAGCTCAGGAAGCGGAGGGGACCTGCTTTTGGTCATAGGGCCACCGGCAGATGCAAGGTCCCATCCCCATGGCAGTGTTCTGCCTGACAGAGCCACCACGGTGGAGGCAGTGGGGAAGGGTGGGAGGTGGAGGAGCAGCAATGTGCCCCTTCATGTAGGGTGAGGACGTGAAGGTGGGAGCTTTGTGGTCCTGGTGTGACGCTGCTGGCATGTGTCCTTGATCTTCTTTCCCCAGTGGCCCTGCAACAGGGGCGAGTGGTCCCATGTTGGCGGCAGGTGCCTGGACCATCTCGGCTTGCAGCAGGATGGAGGGCTGCAGACGCATGGCTGGGACCATCTGGAGATCTTCAGGTACCCCCAGGCCCTGGAGCTTGGAAAGCGGGGCACTGTGCAGGCCAGCTCCTGTGGCGTCAGTGTCCCCAGCAGAGCCCCACACCTCAGGGGGAAGGAGAAGTGAGCCTCGGCGTGGGGACGGGGCAGGGCAGGAGGATATCAAGTCCCCACATCCCCACGGATGCCCCAGGGCAGTGTGGTCTCCCTGCTCCCTCTTGGTGGCTCCCCCAGCACTTGCTCCCCCTCACCCCATGTGCAGAGACGTCACCAAGCGGGACCCGCTGGAGGCCAGGGTGCTCAGCCCGACCCATCCGCAGCTCGTCCCCAGCAAGCTCGGCGAGGGCACCGCGGTGAGCCTGCCGCAGAGACCTGACCTCGGACCCAGTGCCTAGGGCACCTATCCCAGGCCAGCACCGCATGTGCTTTCCTCCGTGGAGCTCCCGGGGCAGGCAGTGAGCTGCTGAGGACCACCGGGCAGGCAGGCACCCAGGTCTGGACCTACTGGCCACGCTCCCGACTTGTTTGGCCTTACCAGCAAGTGACTCAGTTGGAAAGTCTCAGGAAGCTCCTGCGGCCACCGGGATGGACTCTTTACAGGTGTCGCCGCCTGTCTCCATTCTCCTTCCCCAAAGCGATGGAAGGACCACGCTGAGCCCCACCAGCAAGGAGGGATGGGGGACATGGGAGATGCTGGGAAGTGGGGACTGCCGGCAGCTGCTCGCTCCTCCCTGGGCTCAGCCCTGGTCGGATGGCGTTCCCAGAGGACTTCTACAGCAGCAACTCCTGAGGCTGCGGTGCTGTTTCCTTACGAGCTGCTCCTCACTATTCCTATCCAGAATAAAGTCTCAGGGACACTGGGGTGCGTGCGTGCAGTGCCTGGTTCTGTGCAAGGCCAAGAAGGGAGCGCGCCAAGCTGAGCCGAGCTGAGCCAGGTGGGGAAAGCACTGGCTCCCGGTGCCCCGGCTGCTCCGGGAGCATTGCCTCCTGCCTCCCACTGTTTAACTGGGGGCTCTGCACACCCAAGTCCTTGAGGCTGCCCTTGCCCGTGCCCCGTGGGGCTCCCGTGCTGGGCTGGCTCTGCCTTCAGCACGGTTCCCCGTCGAACGCATCGGCTCTGCCCGCTCAGCCCTGCACACCCGGGGTCCCCCGTGCTCTCCCTCCGTGGCCAAGCAACCCCGGGGTGCCCCTGCACCAGCCCCCCAGCCCCCTTCCCCTGCTCACCCCGAGCTGGCCCACTCGGCTGTGGTCCCTTGCATCTCGGGGTGCACCCGTTTGCCCCCAGCGTGCCCCGTCCATCGCAGGTGCGTTTGCACAGCACAAGCCGCATGCTCGCAAAGGAGTTAAATTCCCCGGACCAGGCACAACTCTGCAGGAAAAGGGGGCACACGCTGCCCCCAAAACATGGGGACACCCCACCCTGGCAAGGCTCCGGCTGATGCAGCACCCAGGGCGGCCCTGGGTTGGGGACACTATGCCCAGGCTGGCCTCAAGGTGGCAGTGGCCACCTTTGTCCCCAGGATTGCCCCGCAGGGCTAGGGTGCAGCAGGGCAGCACCCCAGGGTGCAAGCACTGCCGGGGCTGGTGTGGTCCCAGGGGGGCAGAGGGGCTGCCCTGGGCTGGGCAAGGGGCCATGATCCCCACGGACGAGGGGCTGTGGTCTTTGTGGTTGGGGAACCGTGATCCCCACGAGTGATGGGCTGCGGTCCCCATGGCCAAGTGGCCTTGGCCCCCACTGTGAAGGGGCTGTGACCCCATGGGTAGGATCCGCACATCCCACGTCTGGGGAGCTGCAGATGGCCCCTGCGAGGGTGATGGACAGGAGCACAGCAGGGCTGAGCCCTGCAGGCAGCCCCTGGGGCGGGCAGGGACACTGGCAGGGACGCTGCGGGCTTCTGCACCCGCCTCCGCCCGCCTCCAGCCCTGCCTCTCCTGGGCACTTTGCTCCCAGCAGTAGGAGAACCGGAGCGGGCACACTCGGCACGGCGCGGCAGGGCACGGCCAAGGGCAGCCCACAGCCCCTCCAGCATGGCCCCTAGCCCCGCGGGGGACAGGCGCTCCCCAGGGGTCCCCCACTCCTGAGAGCCACCCCAGCCCATGTCCGCAGGTGAGCCAGGGCAGCCCATGCTTGGCGGAGAGCAGCAGCCGGGACGGCCTCGCCATGGCCATGCACCCCGCGGGGAGCAGCTTGGGCCCTGCAAGGGATGGAGGTGGGATTCCCAGCGCGGGGTGGGCGTGGGGTGGGCATGGGGTGGGGGTTAGCCAGTTCTCCCCATCCCTCCACTGTCCCCAAATCCCTTGGTGCATCCTCCTCCCTACCGTGCCACTGTCTTTCTCCATCACCAAGGGCCTTCATACTTCCTGCTGTGGCCACCTCCTCTCTTTCATCTTCCTCTCCGTTCACCAAATCACTGTGCCCTCGCAGAGCGAAACTGCCCTCCGGCTGCTGCAGCTTAGCTGGATGCTGTGGGCTCCTGCCCTTCCCCAGGGAGACCGAGGGACAGGGACAGCTCACCCAAGGGTGAAAGGGAACCCTCACCGCCCACCCTGCCAAGAAAGGGGGTCACCTTGGAGCAGGGGACATGATGGGCAGCAAGGGAAACACCCGGCCCCACTGGCATCCCTGGGGAGGAGGCACCAGTGCCCAGGCAGAGCAGGCAGATCGTGCTTTGGCTGCTCTTGCAGTCAAAGGGAAGGATTGAAAAGAAATTAGGTCACGCTCCCCTTGTGCCGGGGCTTTGGCTGCATGAACCACGTGGCGATTAGGGACAAGGGTCCTTCTGCAGGATGTTTTGCATAATTTCCCCTTGTTTTGCAATTTCCAAGAGCTTAGGCGAGAAGAAAAGCCCTGTTTTTCCCGTACTCCAGCAGTAACCGGTCCCAGGCTCACCCAGCCCCGTGTCCCTCACCGGCTGCTCGCTCTCCTCCGAAGTCCTCTCTCGTGTCCCCTCTCTGCAGCTCCTGCCGCTACGTCACGATCCCCGACGGTCCGTCCTGTCCTGCCAGGGGACAGAACTTTGGCTCCGGAGCAGAGATTTCAGTGCTGTCCAACTCATTCATTTCATTGGTGTCTTTCCAACGCTCCTGTAAATGCCCAGTGCAGGAAGCCTGGGCCAGCTGCTGGGGCACCCCGGGCTGGGGGCACCCCGGGCTGGGGCGGCCGCCGGCTCCCACTGGGGCCAGTGCTGCCTGTGGGACCAAAGGACAGGTTCAGGCTGGGCACGGCCGCGGGGCTGGGAGCCAGGGCACAGCTCCTGTTCCCGCGGCAAAGGGCCAAGCGCAGCACGTGCCCCGCGATGCGTGGCCCCGTGGCTGGCCCCTGCCCCTTCCCGCTGGCAGACGGCATCACGAGTGCTCTGCAGGACCCCTTGCTGCTTCCCGGGGCATGTGCAGGAGCCAGCCTGCAGGCACCGTCCCAGCAGGATGTTGCTTGCCATGGGCAAGGGATTCCCCAGCATCACAGCCCTCCTGCATCCACAAAACAAGCAGGGCAGGAGCAGCCATCACCTCCCCTGCTACATGCCCTTTCCCTGCAGCGCCTTCCAGCTCCTGCTCCGGCCGTGAGCCCCAATGCTTGGCTCAGACCTCACTGAACCGGCGGTCAGTCCCTCCTTGAAAAGCCCATGCTGGAGAGGCCGTGGCCAGGGAGAGCCTTGCTGGGGGTGTCAGGGAGGAGCAGAGGAATGGATGTGGTGGTGACGTGTCCCTGGGGCAGACTGACACGAACCAGCAATTTAAACTACTGATTTTGATCACGACCAAGATGAGGAAGCAGGAAACCTGTTGAGATAAAGCTTGCCAAACGTCATCTTCTTTTGCGTTATTTTTCGGTGGTTATCCTCCAAGGAAGCTGGCTTAGGAATGGTTAAACTGCACTCTGAGCACTGGCTGTGCTGGGGTTTTATCAGCTGCCAGAAGCCACGTACCTGCGCTCTCCTCCAAGCAGCTCAGCACCACACAGCTGCTCAGGCTTTTTCCTTATGCTTTTCTCACACCAGATTATTATTTTTTTATCTATTGGCTTCTTCATATATAGTTGTTTGTTGACCTATGCCATGGGCATTGGCTTTGGCCACTGAACCCTGTAGCACCTCCGGTCTGGTCGGGCTCAAAGCTTCACGCTCACTTGCACTCAGAAGTTAGAAGAAAACAAATCTCCTGGTGCATTGTGTCCTCAGCAGCATCACAGCCTGGGGGAGATGCAGCCACTGGGCTGGGACCAGCACAACCAGCATGGTACCCCATGGGACCACCACTGGCACCAGCGCTCAGAGGCTCAGGGTTTCCTACCAGCTGGATTTCCCTCCTGGTTCAGGGAGAAGAGAGCAAGTTCTTCGCACTGTTAATGTTTGATCAGGACCTGCCTGTTGCTCTCTGAACTCATCCTTGTAATAAAGCCAGGAAGCTGCCCGCGCCAGCCCCAGCGGGAAGGAAGCTGCAGGGTGTTCAATGTGAGCCCGAAGCTGCGGCTCAGCCCACAAATCAAACAGAGAGTGCGGAGACAGATGCATGTGGGGTGGAGTGGCTGGTCCAGCAGCCACCTGGCTGCTGATTCATTTATGATCATTTCTGTAAACCCAGGGATGTCTCTCCAAGTGAGGCTTTGCAGGGAGAAGATGGATTTCAGCTCAGCTGACCCCGTGGATACACCCTATGGGATATTCGTGCCAATGGTGCTTGCCACGAGAAGCCGTCAGGCTGCACATCTCCATGGTGAAGGCAAGGGGCAAACAGGAGGAGGATGAGGATGAGGGAGCCAAGCGATGAAGGAGCCTGAGAGGATACAGCCTTCTACCTTGCACCACTGACACCAGCATCCTGCTAAAGTGCATCATCTCCCTGAGCCCTGAGCCCTCCTCTGTCCTCACACCCATCACCTCCTGGGTGAGCTTTAGACCAACAGAAACTGCAGACGCACCAGCACTCCCTCCATCAGATAGGGTTTTGGCTACACCCTGGTCTCTGCTGGCAGCGCTGCTGATGCTCCTGCTCCCAGGTTACTCATCCGAGCATCCATCCTTGGCCGGCAGACGCAGCCACTCCGAAATCGCTTCACCAGGGATGGTGGCAGGCGTGGAGGGGCCAAGGTGTGGGCAGCCTTTGCTTTAACACCATGATGGTGGCAGAAGCTCCTTCTTCCCTCTGGAGTAGTGGGCTCTGAACTTTAGACGTCCTGAGAGGCGAACGCAACCCTTGGACAGCTCGCCCTCATGCCTCAGCCCAGGGGCCCGATTTGCCAGGAGGAGGCAGATCCCAGCCTTTGATCCTAACTCTGTGCGAGAGGAAACGTCCTGCCTGCCTTGTGAACTTGCACTGTCTTGAGCTGGAACTTGGCTCTGGTGCAGCCCCTCTCCGCAGGGCTTAGATCATCCCTCTCCTACGGAGAATACCCAGCAGCTGGAGGCCCCTCACCATCCAGGGACACTCTCTCCCAAAGGCTCCTTTAACAGCCCCCTGAGGATTTCTCTGGACCATAATACTCCCCCAGACAAGCCTTTCTTCTCCTCCCGCCTTTCTTCTGTCAAGGAGCCCTCTGGGACGAGCAGCATTGTCAGGATGGTGCCAATTAGGCTGAGCCGGCTTCCAAGAGGCTGCGCTGGCACCGGCCAGGGGCTGCTGTTGCTCATAAAGGTCTCATTGTTCGGCGCGCCGTGGGGCTGCTGGCCGGCGGGGCCGGCGCGGTCCTCTGTCTCAGGCACGCTTCCCGGCTCCACGCGGCGCTGGTGTCACTGCGTGCTGCTCTAAGGGATGATTAATGGGTGTCATTGCGGGGGCTGCGAAGGGGAGGATTTGTCAAGTCCCCCTTGGCTCCCCGTGAGGCTCGAACGCGCGAGCTGAGAAAAACCAGAGAACCATCAAAGTGGCCGGAGCTCCTGGAGGGGGGGAAAATCTGGCATCTTTGGCTCCCTTCCATGCTTTGTGCCTGACAATGGTCGGGATCAACGACTAATACACTTTTATTAACTTCTCCCCTAGATCTGGCTCGGAGAATATGGCCACTTCAGTGAGGACGTTCCCAGTTGCCCTGTGGACACCGACGCCGGCTCCCTGGCCAGGAGGAAACACCACCGCCGTGGCAGAAGCAAAGTGCGTCTTCAACGAAGAGTTCAAGTTCATCCTGCTGCCCATCTCCTACGGCATCGTCTTTGTGGTGGGGCTGCCCCTCAACTCCTGGGCCCTGTGGATGTTCATCTCCAGGATGAGGCCCTGGAACGCCACAACCACCTACATGTTCAACCTGGCCGTCTCCGACACACTCTATGTCCTCTCCCTCCCCACCCTGGTCTACTATTATGCCGATCGCAATAACTGGCCCTTTGGGAAATGGCTCTGCAAGATCGTGCGCTTCCTCTTCTATGCTAACCTCTACAGCAGCATCCTCTTCCTGACATGTATCAGCATCCACCGCTACATGGGCATCTGCCACCCCATCCGCTCCCTGAAGTGGGTGAAGACCAAGCACGCCCGCATCATTTGTGTGGGTGCCTGGCTTGTTGTCACCATCTGCCTCATCCCCAACCTCATCTTTGTCACCACCAGCTCCAAGGACAACAGCACCCTGTGCCACGACACCACCAAACCCGAGGAGTTCGACCATTACGTGCACTACAGCTCCTCTGTCATGGCCCTCCTCTTTGGGGTCCCCTTCCTGGTGATCGTCCTCTGCTACTGCTTGATGGCCAAGAGACTCTGCAAGTCCAGCTTCTCCAGCCCCAGCCCCCGAATGCCCTCCTACAAGAAACGCTCCATCAAGATGATCATCATCGTGCTCACCGTCTTTGCCATCTGTTTCGTGCCCTTCCACATCACCCGGACCATCTACTACACCTCCCGCTACTTCCAAGCAGACTGCTGGACCCTCAACATCATCAACTTCACCTACAAAATCACTCGGCCCCTGGCCAGCATCAACAGCTGCCTCGACCCCATCTTGTACTTCATGGTCGGGGACAAGTACCGGGGGCAGCTGCGCCGGGGGCCAGCCCAGCGCCTCCGGCCTGTGCCCACGTGCGACCTGGCCTTGGTATCCCCCTCCATGGAGAACAACATGGGTGGCAGCCACACTGCCAGTGACAGCCGAGGGACAGCACGGAGCGGAGGCGGGTGCTGAGGGGCCAAAGGGGGTTCCAGTAACTTCATCCCTGGTCTCCACAAGTTTCAGCCCCTCTGGGCTCTGTGTGGGCACCCTGGCACCCCCAGGTCCCCAAACCTGACCCACTCTGCAGGGGCAGAGACCGCAGGGCTGAGGGGCCGGTGGCCATGGGGCTCGTCCCAGCCCTGCCCTGGGCTGCCATGGAAGGAGGGTGCTGGTGCCGCTCGGGGCAGGACAGCCACTGGGCACCTGTGGGGATGGGAAGGACGCTGAGAAAGCCATTCTGGGGATTCAGGCTGGCATCCCATCCCAGGGCACTTCTGGGGACACATGGGGGCTGACAAGTGACTAAAGAGAAGGGACACTGGTCCCTCCCTGGGCACACACAGCCCTTCCAGTTTGCTCAACAGTGACATGCACGGACTGGACTGAACCTGGGGACAGAGCTGGCGCTGGGTCCCCACGTACCTGGCGGAGGTTCTCAGAGATGTGCCCATCATGCTGCTGGCATTGGGAGAGGCGGGAGGGACGTGGCACAGGGCACTTGCTGCCCGTCACCCCCCAATAAAGCCCCTTCCCCTTTCTCTATGCTCAGGCCCGTTCCTTCCCACGGCAGAGGAAGAGGGATGAGATGCCCACCCTTGCCCTGGAAAGTGTTTGAGAGCAGAGAAAAGCCACCCGCCACCTTAATGCTGGTGCAGGCTGAGAGCGAGGAGCTGGAATGGTGACACCGATGGTGACGGAAAAGTCCTCAGGAATCTGCCTTTATGGATGTTTGCTTTCCAAATGTTTACCCAACCCTTTTGTTTGACCAAGTGCCTGGGCAGAGGAGCACAGCAGAGATGACTATCAGTGCTGCTGACTCTCCCACGGGCAGGGATGGGACAGGGCCTGTCCCCATCACAGGGAGTCCCAGGAGGGGCTGCCCCCCATCGCCCCCCCCGAGTCCTGCCAGCACATGCCTAGGGAAGGGATGCCCATAGCATCATCGGGGTGCCACCCCTCGGGGACGGTCACACACAGCCACATCCCCCCAGGAGCTGCCCAGGCCACCCAGGGAGGCAGAGAGCCCCAGGGATGTCATGTGCCAGCCCTGCATCCCCATTCCACCAGACAGCGGTACCCAGTGAGCCCCTCACTCACCACTGAGCTGAAGGCAGAGGAGACCTCCCTCCTAAGCCCAGTTAACCCAGTAAGAGCAGCTGCTGCCCCTCACTTCCCATTATATCCGACATGTCTTAGGTGGACCCGGGAGCTGTTCAGTTGCACCTGAGCAGTGCAGGGGTCCCCACCACGCATGCCCCCAGCTCTGGAGATGGGGCTGCCAGGGAGGGGACACAGGTGGATGGCAGGTCCACCCACATGAGGAGTGCGGGGGTGTGGCTGCGGTGCCACCGATCCTGCCCCCCAGCACACACAGGCAGCTGTGGCGTGGTTGGAAATCTGTATTGGGTATAGAGGGAGCAGAAAAGGCTCAACTGGGGCCAGAGCAGTGCCCACCCCTTGCCCAGGACCACACGGTCCTGGCTGAGGCCACTTCCAAGGGTCCCCAAATCTGGGAGTGTCCCCCTCCACTCCAGGGGGGATGTCTCCCCAGCCTGGTCCCACTTGCCACTGAGATGCCACCACAAGGAGCCCATCTCGTTCCCTCCTCCCATGACACCCCCTCCCTCAGTTTGTGGTGTCCTGGTTATCACGGGGGAACCGTGCCCATTGCTGGCCCCCAGCCTTGCACCAGCTCCCCCCCCATCAGCCCCACATCCTCAGGGGACAGCTGTGTCACCCACAGCCCCTCTACACCCCTTTCAAGGCGGGCCCCTTTCCCAATCTCCCCTTCCCCAATCTCCCCTTCCCCTCGCTTCCTCCCACCTCCTGCTCAGGTTTTTCAGACGGAGAAGCAGAGGGCTGGAGTGGCAACCGTCCCCCATGAGTCCCCCAGGCCGGGCTGCTGAAATCCCCACCCGCAAGAGCCAGCTGCCCTTGTGAGCCAGGATCTGGCCACCGGCGCTGGCCGTGCTCAGAGGATGTGCAGCTCATCCGTCTCCGACAGCCCGTACTTGGTCTTGTTCTCATTGAAGAGCTTGAGCAGGGAGCGGATGTACATCTCGTGGTAAATGTCCACCGTCTCACAGCTTGGGTCCTCAATCTTGGGCACCATCACCGGCTCCCCCACTGCCAGGAGGGGAGAGAGGTCAGGCCAGCAGCGCAGGGATGTGCTTGGCTCACTGGGGACACGAGCCGAGCGCTGCCTTCCCACACCACCCATCGTGGGGTGTCCTCCTCTCTGCCCCTCCACCTTCTGGGGGTCCCCTCCACCCTGGCGGGAGATACTCACCCACGGTGGTGATGGGTCTGGCATAGGGGAGGAAGCCCCGGGACCGGACGGAGGTGAGGCCCCGGCCATAGAAGACGCAGGGAGCGAAGCCCATCATCTTCTGGAAGCGCTGCTGAATGCTCCTCATCCAGCTGCCTTCCTCAAAGACCACCTGGCGGAAGAGGTCATTCTCCCCAAAGGAGAAGGAGGGGACAAGGTAGGCCCTGTGGAGGGGACATGGTGGGCAGTCATGGTGTGCCAGGACCACCAGACCCCCGTGGCAGCAGTGGCGGCGGTGCCCATGACCCACCCGTGCTGCAGAGCCATGCGGACAAAGCCCTTGCGGTTCTTCAGGATGAGCGTGGTGACGCCGGGACGGCAGGAGAGCGACTCAGCTGCGCCGCCAATGACGATGGCCACCGCGTTGCCGGTGCCGTTCTTGGAGAGCAGGTACCCAATGGCACGGCGTGTCACTGGGCACAGGCCTGCGGTGGAACAGACCACTGGTGCTGTGGGACCGCCTGCCTGTGCAGTGCCCAGGGATGGGGACCTCACAAGGGACCATGCCCGGTGGGACCATGCAAGGACCATGGTGGGACCCTGCAAGGGACCGTGCCTGCTGGGACCATGGTGGGACCCCGCAAGGGACCGTGCCTGCTGGGACCATGCAAAGTCCATGCAAGGACCATGGTGGAACCCTGCAAGGGACTGTGTCTGGTGGGACCAGGGTGGTACCATGCAAGGACCATGATGGGACCCTGCAAGGGACAGTGCAAGGGCGCCCCCTGCTGCGGGAGAGCCCCCGGGGAGGGACGGGTTCCCCAGGCTGCCAGGCCTGTGGGCAGGGCGCAGGCAAAGTGCAGGCAGGGTGGGGAGAGGGTGCAAGCAAGGTGAGGGTGGAGTTTAGGCAGGGCGCAGACAGGGCACAGGCAGAGCACTGCTCCTGCCCTGGCTGCTCCTGGGGGGTGCAGAGGCCAACAGTCCCAGGTTTCCCATGGATGGGACCGGGGAGCCCCCCTGGAGCCCCCCTGCCCGTGGGTATTGCCTGCAGCGGGCAGAGTCGGGCAGGAGCCGGGCAGGAGCCAGGCAGGCAGGGGGTGCATCCCTGGGGCACCCGAACAGCTCAAGCCAGCGCAACCAGCCGCGCCTGCAGGGCTGCCCAGGAGGGCAGGGGCAGGCAGCTGCCCACCCCACTGCCCACGGACACTCACCCCCACTCATCAGGTACTCCCTGAAGACAGGCAGGCGAAAGTTGCCAGCCAGGGTGGTGAGGAAGGGCCGGATGCCTGGGAACATCTCCCCAAAGCCTGTTGAGCCCGTGATGAAGTTACAGAAGGCGCCAACGCAGAGGATGCCGTGGGGGTGGGAGCCGATGATGTAGTTGTGGCTGGGGGACAGGTCGTGCGTCTTCACCAGCTGCAGGGACAAAAAGTGGTCGTGGGGACGTAACAGTGGCACATCCTTTTGGGTGGTACCACCACCATCACCTGCGTGAACGTCCCATCCTGGCAGCCCAGCTCCTCGCATCATACCTTCACAGGGAAATAATCCCGAAAGTGCCTCCACACGGGCCATCGCCGCAGGCACGGCAGCCTCCTGCCACCTGCAAACCAGGGAGGGACCACAGGAGATGATGCCCACCCTGGTGGGCACATCTCCCCATGGACCTGCCGTGTCCTTCTTCCCACCATGATGATGATGGAGGAGAGGAGGGAAGGAGCAGGTGTGGTGTGGTGCTCCCCATTGGGCATGCTGGGATGGACCCAGAGAAATGGGGGACCCCGCACCCCATCCTGCTGCAAAGCTGGAGGAAGGGGGAACAGTGCCCATCCCCACCTTTCTCCGGAGTGTCCCAGTCATAGATGATCCAGGCCAGGTAGAGCGCGGAGATGGGCCAGAAGCTGGTGAACACCAGGTAGATGAGGAGCAGTAGGCTGACGGTTCCTGTAGAAGCCAGGGACAGGGGTGAGCAGACACACATCCACCCCACCAGGATCCCCCGCAGCCCCCTACTCACCCAGCACCAGGAAGCTGAGCACCCACTGCAGGACGGAGAGGAGCTGGAGCCAGGAGTGGATGTCCCGCTGCGAGGGCCAGGGTGCTGCGAGCAGGGTGCGCAAGGCGGTCTGGATGCTGGCACGGCTGCCTGTGGGGAGGGACATGGCACCGAGCCCAAAACCGCATGGATTGCACAAATGCTGCCCCGCTGCGCTGGCGGGGGGCTGAATCCAGTGGTACCCACGGCTGCCAGGGTTGGGGTATGGGGGCAAGACGGGATGTAGGATGGGAAGGATGAAGAAGTTCGACGAGGAGGAATGCAATGGGATGGGATTAGGTGGGGGATGCTCATCCCCCGAGAGCTCTGGACTGTGCCAGGAGGTGGCCCTGGACAACTGCTCTGGGGCCAACCCTGCTCCAAGCAGGGGGCAGCTGGCAGGCTGGGCACCCCTAAGCCCAAACGCCTGGGCGCACCAGCGGAGCTCAGCGCAGCAGCACATCCTGCACCATGTCGAGCTCCCCGAGGGCCAGGACCTTTCCCGTGACCTCCTCGTTCAGGCTCACAGAGAATTCGGGGCTTTCTCAGCTGGTGTTGCAGGGAGGTGCGGGGCAGCGTCTGCCTCCCAGCAAGCAACAAGGACAGTGGCCAGGGGCTGAGCCAAGGTGGCCAAAGCTGGTCATCCCCACGGCCATCCCCACTGAGCCTTGGCTCCCACGGGGGACAGCCCAGCAGCGTGCAGCCGCTCCACTCCCCCTGCCGCCCCCTTCCCCCTGACCGACCTTGGTGAACCATTAACTGCCCCGGGCCAGAAGCCAGGATCCAAACTCCACACGCGGCCCCATCCCTCCTCCCCGAAACAGGCCCAAGGCACCAGTTTGGCCAGCACAACCGCTCCTGGTCAAAGGTCCCCTGCGGCTGAGACCACCTGTCACAGCCACCGCTGTGACTGCAGCGAGCTACCTCTTGTGTTACAAGAGCCTTGTTTTCTTGGGAAAACAACCCAAAATCAGCATGCTAGCCAGACAGATTGATGCTCAGGGTGAGACAGGAGCAGACCTGTCCCCATGGCTCCCCAGGCCAGGGACCCTCAGGCCCACAGCAGGACCCCCAGGGCAGAGGAGAACCACCAAACCCTGGTTCAGGTGGCTGGTGGAGGTTCAACTCTTCCCGGGCTCAGTCCAAACCGTGAATGAGACAACTGAAATAAATCAAACACTGGAGCCACCACCAGCACCGAAGAATTGTTTTTCCTCCCCCCCAAGCAGCGTGCTGTGCTTTAAGCGACCCCTCCCGCCTGTCCCCGCACACCCAGCAAGGCATCCCCAGAAGCCCCGCCGCCGTCAATTTTCCAAAGCCCCATTTCTTTTTTCCAGGGAAGACGCAGAGCTCTGCCTAGCAAACTTGTGTCTACCAAACAGTTGCTTTTTTTAGTTCCTTTTTCTAGCTCCCCCCTCAAGCACTCCATCAATGTCCAGACCGCAGACAGAAAATGGAGAAACCCCAGGGGCTCTGCTGCCGGCCCTGGCCACAGCCTCTTTAAACCCAGAAACTCAGACTCCGCAGCCTGGGGCAGCAAGGAAAGACGAGGGGGAATTTGCAGCACTCCGGAGCATCTTGCGGGAATAACGTTACTGAACACATTGTCAGAAATTTCATTCCTGTTGAGCAACTGTATGTTTTCTTCTGGCGCTGCAAACCCCAAATTGCTCCGAACACCTCCCTTTCCCCTAAGCAGTCTAAAGCAAATACACAATAGTGACAACAAATGCTCATTGCCTGACCAGCTCCTCGCATCGCCAGAGCGCAGAAACCATTCAAACACTTTGGAAATATCTTACCACTAAGATTTTGGGAACAGGCTGCAATAATTGTTTTCATGGTGGCAAGGAGTTCCGCGCCAGACTCTGCTTCAGCAGGTTGAAAGGCGAGTTTGGAAATACCAGAGGGCAATTGATTGTGTATCCAGCTGCCTTAATCAGCTGATCCAAGGTAAACTGTCCACTGCAGAGGGGAGTGGACCTGCTCTGGCCCCAGCTTGTAGAACAAGAGCTGACGGTCCTTGGGAGGACAAGGAGTCACGACAAGCGGTGAGGAGCTGCCGTCACGAAGGGCAGCCGCCGCTCCTCGGAAAGGTACTGCTGCCGGCACCAGTGGGGGCTCAGGGGGGCTGTCTTCCTCTGGGAAATGGTACCGTCCATGCTTTGGGTATGTCACAAACTGCTGTCACATTCTACTGGTGTGACTCCCCTGCAGAGCCGCCCAAAAACGTCACCCTGAAGCTCCCACTCCGTGGTATGGGAACACAGCCCATCAGATGGGCTCTCACCACCAGCCCCAGCGCCATCCCCTCCTCTTCCACCCCTAAGAGGGGTGCCGGGGCCAGCTAGCCTGCCTGCTAGCCCAGGAAGTCTGGAGTGTTGCCTGAAGAGGATTAGAGGGGGGGCATGAGAAGAAAAGGAATGAGAAGAAAACTAGAGCAGCACAAAAGCAGCACTGAGATGGGGCTTCAGGCCAACAGCCAATGGAACAGTAAAAATCCAGAGGAGCTAATTCAGTAGAGCTACTTCTCAAGATCTACCTCTCCAGAAATACTGAACAGAAAGAGGCAGCTAACATCAAATGTAAGAAAGGAATAAACACATATATAGGATTGCGTGTGTTGTTAAAGTAAAAAATGTGTTTCACAGGAGAGGTCTGGAACCCACAAAAACTCATCGTCTGCTCTTGTAAATTGTAGAGACTCAGTACCTGGAAAAAAGGGTTCGCTGCGGGCTAGAGCTTCACAGCTGTACATTAGTCAAGAGGAGCTGCGATTGCTACATATAAAACATCTAAGCTTTCCTGCAGCCTAGCTGGTCCCTCATGTGTGCCTGAATCACACTAATAGGAAAGAAAAAACCCCAAATTCGCTCAAAATCCCACTGTGCCCAGAGATAAGGGAGCTGATGAACCCAACTGTGCCAAATCAAAGACAATAAATGCCTTGTGGCCTGCTCCAGGTAACACTGCTACATGCGCAAGCAGCAATGATGCTTTGTTTGGGTTTTTTATCCCAACATTTGTAATAGGTTTAGAACAACTGCAGTCACAGCTGCCAGCCCATGCTGGGCCACTTCAGAGCTTCCAGCTGCAATTCCTCACTTTCTTGCCCAGTAACAGGCCTGCTGCATGCCGGGTCAGTGCTGGGTACGGCAGACCAGTCATATCCTCTCTTCTCACTCAGTTCAGGGTTCGGGCCAGCAGCTATTTAAACTAGCTTCAGAGGAATCCAGAAAAGTTTTTCACCCCTTCACGGTTATTCTGTAAGTAGGTTTCAAAGCACACTGACAACCAGTGCACTACTTCGCTTTGGAACACGGCACTGTTTGTCCCAGTGTTGGTCCCTGTAGGGATCCGCAAGAGGGTCCGGAGCAAACACACACGTTGTACATTACTTCACGTACACTATCACCATGCAGATCCTCCATCACACTAAGTAAAAGGACAAATATTTCTGTTAAGGCATTTGTACTATGTGTAGTATCAGCACTTCAAGACATTGCCCTCGAAATACCTGATGTACTTAACACAAAAAGTCCTAAACACTTCAGTCTGCTGCTCTGGGAGGAACAGTGGGATGAGCCTGCGGAAAGGTCACCGAACACCCAGCTGCATACATACCTCCCTGCCAAGGTGAACACTGCACTGCAAGCCGCTGTGCTCAGAAGCCTTGGCCAAAAAAAGCCCTGGCCATCCGACACTGCCTATCTCCCATCCCCAACTCCCTTGGTTGCTGGAAATCAGCCTTACAGACATGCTCTGGAAGAGCCTAGGATGAAGAGCAAGGGATTTTTACTGCAAGAACTAGGCAGCACAAGAGATTTTATTTTACTTAAAATATAGAGGAAAAAAAATAAATACATCCACCCACAATACAAAGAGCAGTTTCCAAATTCATGTACTTTTCTTTCAAGGACTTCCTCTGACTGGGAGAACAGAGGGAGTCTGACCCCTCAGAAAGATCTCCACCTGACAGGAGCTCTGTGGTGTGTCACTGTACATAACCAGTGCACTCAGTCTGACATTTAATGCAAACCAAAGCAGTCAGTCATGTTTACTCCTCTTGACTCCAGCACCTCCCAGAGAAGCCACATATACCTCCGCGTATGTACAGTGTATTTACTCCTATATCTCCAGGACACAGGCTATTCTTACAGGATTTCCAGGCCCTGCCCCTCTGCAGCAAGAGCATCAGCCCACATTCTGCCGGTTGCCGTAGCCTCTTGGGTGTGTATCTTTCCAGTCGTCCCAGTTCCGAGCTTTCTGAAGAGCTTCCTCATCATCCTCCTCCTCTTTTTTCTCCTGCTGCTGCTTCTGCAACTCTTCATCAGTTATACCTGCTGAAGGTCAAGAACAGGAGCGAGGGGCAGTAAGACAGTGGAAGATCCCTAGCCCAAGTTCTCAAAACAGAAGCCCTGCCAGTCGAGACAGCAGGAATTGCCAAAGAGTGGTTTAGCAACTCAGTTATTCTCACAGCCTAATAAAGTCAGCTCTTACTCTTTCTCAGTCGGCGGGTGTTTTACACCCTGAACACATGCCTGTTCACGCTCCCTCTCAAGAGGCTTCCCAAATTCTCTATTCCAATCTTTGCTTTGCCACTCCATACCTGGTGTTCTCTGAGGCACACCCTGACCAGACACAACTCCCTGCCTCCTGCGCTGCTCATACCAGTCATCCACGGTCATAGTAGGCAGGCCAGGGTATCCAGCACCAAACACTCTACAGGAAGAGAAAGACAGTCAAAGTCGGCACTTTACATTGCTACGAACCAGCAGAAACACAACCATGCACAGAACTACTCTGTAATATGATTTGCACTTAAAATAAAAGGCATGTTATCAAGGAGGGTTTGAGAACAAACCTATTCCTACAGCCTGGGCCTTCAGCAACAGACTTGCCAGTACCCTAGCCACAGCGGCATTTAAAGAGTTCATCCTGCTAGTTTAGAGAGGTGAGGACTGTTCTAGCCCAGAGACCTTGAATCACTTCTCTAGCCCAAAGCAGAACACTCTGTGCTAGCACAGCTTGCCAAGGAGGCCTCTGGGAACCGAATTAGGCACGGCTTGGCTATATAGATATATGGCAGGCTCAGGGCAAATAATGTCAAAAGCATCGACAAGAAATCTTGTTGATATCCCATTTTATGCTTTAGCTGCCACATTCCCTGCAAGAATCTCACAAGGCCACAAAGTGCTAAGATCTTGATACCCTCAGGAAAGCCTTACAGTTAATTATTGTGACTGATGATTCTTGGTAGGTATCACATCTTCCCAGCCCCTAAGACCACTTACTTGAATTCACTGAAATCTTCCAGAGTTTACATTAGATTAAGAGATCACATGTGCTTTTCACTGTGGGGCTCTTTATTTTAACAGTGAAGAGCAATCCTATTATATCACATAGTGGGTTTAGAAGGCAGATAAGCCTTGCCTCTCCACAGCTTACCAAACAGCAAGCACATGGCCTATAAACCAGCACAGTAACATTTGCTTAATACAATCTCCTTTTCTGCCACCCCAACAGGAGGAAATAGCATTAGCCAAGACACTGCAGCATGCTGGTAACAGAAGGAATCAGAGAAAGTTCAAGAAATGCATTAGATGTTCCCCCAGTCCCCTGCCCAGATGCACAACACGTGCCATCTTGATGTGACGTGCTGCCTGAAGGTAACAACTGGTTTTCTGCATTTGAAAGAGTATCTTAGGCTTGACATAAGAACAGAGCACTGCCTCATACTATGTCTAAGTAATCAGAAAACAACATACTTAGCCTGAGCAGCATCCCGGGTAAGAATGAAAGGTTTCAGCGGAGTCCTGACTTGCCGAGAAGTACTGTGCGGTGGTGCTGAAGACTGAAGATGCAAACAATAGTCACAAGATAATCATTTAGTTGAGAATCCCCTTCTCTGCTTCCCACCCCACAACAAGTTATTAAAGGTCTCATAGAAGAGAGATGCCTCTGCTGTCACAGCAACATCCCAAGACAGACAGTTCAGGACTTAATCCATCTGTGAGTGTCTACAAATCACTTCTCTTTGTGCCTTTGTTACACCCACTGTGATCAAAGCGGAAAGCTGACAAAGCTAAACCAGATCAGCTCAGATCGAAGCATGAAATATAGCTTATTTTTCCCAGGCAGCAAGCGCAGTACATTCTGAAGCAAGCCGAGCTTGTCATTCCCGATGGTATCACCCAGGGCACTACAGAAGAGCAGAGTTCTGCAGTGCCAAAAACGAACTGCACAAATGAGCTGTGCCAACCAAGCTGGACTATGGTCTATGTCAGCACATTATGATTTTTTTTTTATTTCTAGGCAGACATTTTAGGTGAGTAACAAAGCCCAGAAACACTATTCTATGCAAGAATTGCAGGTCTATGAGAAGCTTTCATCGCTCAGAATGGGCATTTCTTTCTGTAATATCTGGACACTTTGTAGACCAGAAGTGCAGGTTTGAAAGAAATCACAAGGGTCTCCTTTCAATTTACAAACGTACTTACTTCTTTACAGGTAAGGGTCTGCCAGAACCCTGCAAAGTGGACAAAAGCCTTTGCATGCAGACCAATTCAGCTCTGATATTCAATGCTCTAGCATTTCATAAGCCATGACTGTCTAGAACATGTGGTAGCAGCGGACAGTGACTAATCCAAAAATCAGACCACTGCTCATTCAGAATTAAACCAAACCCCATCTGCTTGGGCTGTGATTGAGCTGTATTTCAACTGAGAATTCACAGAATAAAACATGAATGTAGCTCTGCTACTGAATTCCTCTAGGGTGCATTTACCCGCAACAGTGTCTCTCATCATGTCTAACTACCCCCAGTCCACAGGACCTGCAGTTCAAGACAGATTTCATACCTGTTTCCCTGTACCTCTGCTCCTCAAGATGACCATTTCTTGGTCAATACTCTCAATTTCCTCCAGGCTGGTGTTGATCCATTTCTGGATTTGTAGTATGTAAAATTCCCGTATCTGATCCTCATCTGCTTGGCCACTCTCCACAAAGCTTCTCATAGAGGCCAGCCTGTTCTCCAGTTCCTTCTTCTGCTTATATCTGTCTCAAAGAGAACAAAATGAGATCATTAAATAATCTTTTGCTAGCCCAGCCCAGGTACAGTGTTTTCCAAAATACACAATTTCCTAGTTCATTAAATTCAATCAAATGTAGTTAAGAGAGATACTTCCTGCCCCAATCCCCTTTTAAATGCTCTTCACAGAAGTGCCAGTTGCTGACCAGCGCTCATTACAGTACACAAATCCCGGATATTCATAAAGCTCCTGATGTCTTTGACAAATTTCTTTGTGCAAGGACCCCCCACTCATTTAACAACTGCGTAAGAGTCCTGTAGAAGTAAAGTAGAGACTTACAGGAATGTACCTGTTAAGAAGAGGAGCAGCACTGGCAGCACCAGAACATACTGGTTGTCATTTACTGATGACCTCTAAAGATGCATAAGCAAAAGGCAAAACACCAAGCAGGGGATCCACCACCCCACCTCATCTGACTGACAACAGAAGGTTTTTGACCAATGAAAACTACAAAAATCAGAAGAGCTCCAATCTGCTTAAAAAAGGTTTTGAAAATGCACAGTTATATACATACATGCAGCACGAAAATCTTTTCCCGCCATCTTCCCCATCCCTTCCATCTGCCAACTCAAACTGAGACATTACATAGGATCTTCACTACTCTTTGTAAGAGGTTTAACATGATTTCATGTATTTAATAAGAAAATTGTACACAAAAAGGGAGGTGGTGATCGTTTACTGTTGTACTTTAAGTATCTCCTGTCTGTTAAAAGCAGCTTTAAGATGACATTTGAAATTTAGAGACACCTCTCTCAATTATATTTTTCTTCTGTTAAAAGTCAAGCAATCCTTGAAAATTAAGCCTCCCAGGCAGAATCAGGCAAGCCTGGAAACATTAATCTCCTGGGGCAAACAAAACTTTAACTCATCGGTTCCTTCACTGAGAAAACCAATGCAATAGCTATTTTGAGTTACTTCTGTAGGACACAAAAGATATCCAGAAGCCACTAACAAGGCAGATGAAAACACTTTTCCAATTTCTGTCTCAGGTGTTTCTGTGGGTGTGGGTTATTTTTTAATATAAATTTTGGCTTTCTGGATTTTTTGACCTCTTCAGGAGTTAGTTATTAAAGGGGGGAACTACCTATATACTACACTTCCAGGCTAAATCCTTGTGTCCCACTTCCTTCAGTTACAGTGCCACCTGAACAAATAGTAAGAACCAAGGATTAGAAACCTACAGGAGCTGACAGGACAAGGAGCACACAAGAGATGTTCTAAAAAACAAACCCATCCACAAGTGCTCCACAAGAATCCTGAAAACTACATTTCAACTGGCGAGCACCTGACTGCCCAGCCCTGTCCTGCAGGGAAGCAAAGCAAACCACTCCATTGCCATTTGTCTTTACACTCCACAGTGGGGTAAGTTCTCTGCAGCTGGTCGCTGCAATCCCAACCTGCTCCTTAGGATGCCAGATTGCATGCTTATACAGAGAGCAAAGCAAGAAGCAGCTAGGATGAGACAGGTCTGGAGCCAAAGTGGTGATATAGGCTGCCTTAGGAAAATTTTGTTCATGCAGTCTGTACATTTTACTGAAAGCAAATATAATTGCAACACCTGATCAAGTACTAACCTGCCTGCAACAGAACTCACAATGCAGGTGTGGTGGGTTGACCTTGACTGGATGCCAGGTGCCCACCAAGCCACTCTATCACTGCCCTCCTCGGAACAGGGAGGGGAGAGAAAATAAGATTTTTTCAAAAAACCAACTTGCGGGTTGAGATAAAGGCAGTTTAATGACGCAATAACAAGAAGTCATGCGTGCAGAAGCGAAGGAAAACAAGAGATGTTATTCTCTGCTTCCCCTCAGCAGGCAATGTTCAGCCACTTCCCAGGAAGCAGGGCTCCAGTACCCGTAGTGGTTGCTCCAGAAGCCAAATGTCATAAATAACGAATGCCCCCACTTCCTTCTCCTTTCCCTGAGCTCTTACGTCTGCGCAGACATCATGTGATATGGAATATCCCTTTGGTCACTTTGGGTCAGTTGTCCTGGCTATGTCCCCTCCCAAGATCTTGCCCACCCCCAGCCTACTGGTGGTTGTGGGGCGGGGGGAGGTTGGAGAGACAGCCCTGACGCTGTGCCAGCACTGCTCAGCAGAGGCCAAAACACTGCTGTGTTTCCACCACCTTTCTAGCTACCAATACAAGCACAGCACTATGAGGGTGCTATGGGGCTCAGCCAGCCCCAATATGGCAGGCACCTTGCATTTGTCTTCAAGAGGAAAGAGTTGCCATACAGGCAAACACAAGCCCTCGGCAAGGGGGCAGCTCACACGTAGCCAAAGTCCTACCTGCAGCTCCAACAAAACTCACTTGCGCTCAGGAGGTGATGTGCAGCTCAGAGACTGCTGACAAGCAGCCCATGATGAAAAGGCTTTGCTGCACTGACTAGGTGTATTCTAGTATCCCAAACTCATCTCAGTTAAATTACCCTCTAGAACACAAATCTTATTTTTGTATTCATGCAATTTAAACAGCTCTCCAGCTCAGCTTGGGCTTTTCAGCGCTACCACAATAAGCGACAGCTTGATTGTCAAAACCCCCAGCTAAAGCATGACAAACAGGCATCAATCACCTCTTTTTTAAAGATCTAATAAGCCCATTGGTAGGTAACTTCCAACATGCGTGGCTTGATGCTGTTAGCGGTGGTTAAAGAACTGACCATAAGAGCTTTTGTGCAGTTCTTCAAAGACCAGAAACTGAAGACATAAATACACCTCCTCAGTTTGCACAATCAAACACCATTAAATAATATGTGGTGCATATCTTAAAATGAATGTTTCGTGACCGAAGTATTCCAGTACCAAGGGAAGCAGTTCTTCCCTGACTGTGCAATCTCGCATTGCCCGAAGCTCTCACCTTCTCTTAAACTGATTCCCAAAAGCTTTTAAAAAACACTGCAAAACAAACGCCTACCTTTCGATTTTGGCTTGCCTACTGGACGCCATGGCCACCAGGCTGGGCTGGGCAGCAGCGGGGGCCCCCGGGGAGGGGCGCCCGGCATCTTCCTCTCCAGGGGGGCTGGCGGCGGCGGGGGGCAGGTGGAAGGTGCCCAGCCCGTAGCTCCTGCAGAGCTTGAGGAAGCGCCAGAAGTGGGCCCGGGCGCTCTCCAGGTGCTCCAGCCTCCTGCTCAGGTCAACCTGCTTCAGCGTCAGGGCCCCTAGCAAGGCGGGCAGCAGCAGGTACTTCAGGTCGGCCGAGGCGATCTCCTCCAGCTCCTCGTTCTCGCTGCAGGGGGAGAGACGAGCCCCCCCGTTCCCGTTTTGCTCCGCCTGGGCCCGGCCAAACCCAACGCGCCCCGCGGCGGCCCGGGGGCCCCTGTGAGGCGGCGG
>JAVJGI010000037.1:22553039-22642004 GCA_035590275.1 Ibycter americanus
CCTCCGCACCGGCCAGCGCCCGGGAACCCCCGCGGGGGCGGCTGGCGTCGCCCCTACGAGTCTCGGTGGAGCCGTGGGCCCTCACATGCATCCGGTACCCCCAACGCTCCTGCTGGTGCCTGCCTGATGGACAGGCCTCCCCAGAGCCCACCGGGATGCTCCGGGGGAAAGCGTGCCGGTGATGTGCTCCAATAAATGAGCAAAAGTGAGGCTAATTAGATAAATTGACAGGAAGCGTGCACCTTCCCCCTCTAGAAAAAGGAGCGAGAGGGGTGAGGGTGGCCTAACGGCAGTGAAATAGCTCTGGAGCCGCAAGCGGTCAGTGTGGTCAGCACTGCCCTGAGGAGCCCACCTGCAGCTCAGCTACGGAGCTGCCCCGCACCAGGCCCCGTGCGGGCACTTCTGCAGGGTGCCCGGCCCGAGGGAGCCAGGCCGGGGCTGGCCATGACACCCCGCCACGCAGGCAGCACCCCGCGTCTGTGCCAGGCGGGTGCGGAGGTCACGGAGGGAGCGTGTCCTGCCCCAGATGCTAGGGCAGATCCTCAGCCCGGGACTGCAGGTGACGTGCCCTTCTGCCCTGGGGAGAGCCCGGATGACAAGGAGCCTTAGGACACCAGCTGGGTTCAGCACGGGCCTGTGCTGTACAGGGCTGTCGCTTCCAAGCCTGGGGTCTGCATCTGACAGGTGATCCTGGCAGAACGCAATGCACAGCGTGAGCGCTCGGTAGCGTATTGCTACATTTTATTTTTTTAAGCACAGCGCCTTCCATTTCTTCTGTCTGTATTCTTTTTATAACTGAAGATGAGCAGCCTTTCTCATTTCTTTTTTATTCAGCTCCAAAGTCCCTTCTTACCATATCTCTGAAATTTAAACAGGCATAAGGCAGGCAAGGGCTAAAGCTGGGCTTTTAGGAACTGGTGTTGGTCCCTTAGACACACAGGTAATTGATCCAGATGTGAAAAATGTGTATGGTGTAATAATAATTCAGGGCTGGCTGGAAGCACTCAGCCTCCAAGAATGAGTCAGTTTACTATTTGCTCAGTTTTCTTCATACCTACCTGAGATAGCTCAATAAAAAGTTATTCATAAAACCCAGAAAAGCTGTGGATTTAGGTTCCTGTTTGCTGTGCCCTGCATACCCCCAGTGATGTCACTCTCCTGTCACACTCCCTCTGAGTGACTGCTTTGCTCAGGCTGCAAAGGCAGGCATGGGTAGTGTGAGGTATGTCAAGCTCTGACTGTGTCATTCTGTGGTGTTCCTGCACACCAGGCAATAGGTGAAGAGCAGTGCTGTGTCCAGTGGTGGGAAAATTAATTAGTATAATGATTGGGAGTGGAATGGGGCCAGGAATCTACAGCTGTTTGTTCTTCACTAGCAGAAGATGCTTTGGCATCTCCAACAGTTACAACTAGTTCACTTTCATCAGAGCAGTACCACTCACCATACAGGATCTTCCCCCTTTGAACGTATTAGTTAAAAGCTACAGTAAACCTATCGCATCCTCACCCCCTGTAACTCCTGAGATTCACCATTTCAGCAGCACTTTTAAGGATCAGAGCAAAAGAGATTGGTAGAGTGAACGGCTCCAGTGCATTATCCTTTGTGTTACCCAGAGAGTCTCTGAGCAGTTCACAGATCACCTTTCTATAGGGTATCTCTGTTTAATCTTTAACAAACATCTCCTTAGGGCATTCTCCTCGGAGGCCTTCACCTCTCGGAGCAGCCCAGGCAGGTTTGTAGGCTTGCTCTCCAAGTAATTGTAAACAGGCTGATGATGGAGCATGGGATCTCAGCCTGCCTCCCCTTCCCTTAAAACTGGGGGTGTGGGAGAGGCAGTTTTGACCCAGATTGTCAGAGGCAGCACAGAACAGGCCTTGAGCAGCACATTATCCCGGCTCACCAGGCAAGTTGTATCAAGAGAATAGGAAATCGTGTGAGGCCTGGTTTCCTTTGAGATGGAGAAGGCTTTGCCTCTAAGAGCCGAATGGCTGAACTGGCTGAAAGTCCCTGAATCTCCTTGCTAGAAGTTACTCAGCCCCCTGTTTTCAATCTGCTGTCCCAACTAGTCAAGAATAGGTTTCATTTACACCGTGGGAGCATGAAATCAATAAGGGTTAGTGACAGAATCACGCACGGTCTGCTCTTCAGCTCCGGCGTAGCAAACTGCATGTACCCACACATGTTGTTCTCCTGCCTGAGGTCTGCCTGGCAGGACACAGTTTTTCAAGCTGCCCCTTCTAATTACAGAGCTAATGTTCTCAACACAAGGAAAAAATAAATGATTCTTTGGAAGGCGTAATTACCCAGCAAGTCCCTAGTCACACCACAATAAGCCTCAAGCTGGAGACTACAGGAATAGTAGCTGTGGTTAGTCCCACTGCATGTGAAGAGGGGGAGTTCCCAGGGCTTCAGCAAGCCGGGGATCGGTCTCTCGCACTCCCCAGTTCTGCCAGGTGTCTCGGTGCGGTAGGTTTTCAACATAAAGTCAATGTCTAGGGATCAGCCTCAGCTTCTGGAGGGTTCTTACATTTACACTTCCAGACATGAAACGTGACCATGTGCTTTCCATTTATACAGGTAGTAAAACCTACCGCCATGGTGTATTGCATTTAACGCACATGTGTAGAACATCTGGCCATGCACATCCAGAAGGCCTGTCTGGCGCTTCCCAGGAGCTCCAGCATGTTACATGTACATCCAGTCTTCCTGGAAGGTGTTAGAGCTTCTGCATGTCACCCTACAGCACACCGGTGCTGCTCCAGCTAGACAGAAGCATGCCTGGAAATTCCTTACTCCACCACACAGCACATGCACGGTGGTCACAGCTGACCCATATGCAAGCTGAGAAAGTCCTCAAAATCTGTATGGCCCCAGTTGGGGGCTGGTGGGAGGATGCTCCTGGAAAAGCCCAGCTGGGTGGCAGTCCCAGGGTGGCTCACAGGCCCAGGACGGCTTCTGATCTGGGGAGGAGACTGTTCTGCAGCTCCCTCCCTGCTTTAACTCACTGTCCGATGGACCTTGCAGACAGTGTGCCCAGGGAAGCACAAAGGGAAGATGCTACTCTTCAGTGATTCAACCAGGCAGCCATGGCACCTTCTTTGTACTGGCAGAAAAGTGATTCAAAAAGTCCACCGTGAGCAGCCTCCAGAATGCTGCCCATGCTGGACATGGATGAGTTTAAGCAAGCAAGAGGGAGAAATACAGGCTGGTGAAGGGAGATTCGGCTGCTCAGAAATGCCACCCCACCCCTCCAGGCCCCTGCAGACATGATGGAGATATCACAAACCTGCAGTATCTGGGATTTTTCCACTCTAATTAAGCAACTGCTCAAATACAGCACTGAAATACAGGGTTCAGAGCTGGAAGGGATGCCAGCCTACCCAGCCTAGGAGAAGGGATGGAGGTCTGCTTCCCCTCTGCACCTCGCACAGCCATTGCTGCAGCTGTCCTTCAAGCTGTGCCCAAGGGCCGTCAGTCTGCAGCCTGGTTCCTCCTCTGGTCTTATGGCTGTTACTCACCTATGTTGATTTGTCCCTCGGCTGAAGATCCCCATGAGGACAATCCCTATTATTATTTGTCATCCTTAGGGCATCATGATATTGCTGAACGCCCCAGAAATAAAGGAGAACAGAGATGCAAGGGTTTTTCCTTAAATACAAGCATTTACTCATGTTTGTGTCTTGCGGTGTGACAGTGTAAGCACCAACCATCCCAAAGGTCAAAGCAACATCCCCCAAATATTTACAGCAGTACAGATGTTGATCAACAGCTGAGTGCCCAGACAGTGGCCCCATCCCTTTCCTTCTCCTTGTCTGGCTCAGCTTTCTTTGTAAAGAGCACAAGCAAAAAGCAGGTGAAGGTCCTGACGCACAGTCCAGCCCGAGCTGTAATGCAGGGCCGAAGGGAAGAAATATCCCAACATGTTCTTGAACACAGAGTCATTCTTCCTCCAAAATGCTTACTTGATTACCAACAGTCTGTTGCCCTTGCTCAGATTATCCTCCTGGAATAAGTTATGCACCATCCCTTAATAAATAAAGAAAAGGCAAAAAAACCCACCCTGGTGCTTTAGCAGCAAAGTCAAAAGAGTCCATGAAAATTACTCGCCTTTCTCCAGACTTCATTGTCTGCACAGGTCTAACCAGCAGGAAATGATCACATTCATACCAGCGTTACTCTTTTCAAACCCAAATTAAAAGTCAAGCAGTAAGAGAGAGGAGGCTTTCAAAACAAACCCTTTGCCTGGTTGTCACCACATTTCATGTAGAGGGATGGTTTTCTTCTCTAGGCAAGCCGTTTTCAGAGCCATCTCTCCCATGTCAACTCACAGCACCAGAAAGTGAAGGACTTTTGCCATGGCCATGGAGAATTCAGCTCTGGGGAGTCTCTTTTCCAGAGAGACAGATAAACAAAAAGCCACAAGACATTGGGAGAAATGGCTAATGACAGGAAAGTCAAAGAGGTAGATCCACCACATTAGCAGTGAGCCCGGTGAGGGTTCGTGAAGCAGAGGGTAATGACTGCAGCCTACCACAGTCTGGAGTGAACCGATTGTGAAAGTGGGGCAAAAGAAACAGGTGAGGAAGTGTCTGAAGGGCTGCAAAGCCACAGCTGTTACAGAGATGTTCTCAGCTTCAGGGACACTGCTACCGGCCTTGCCCAGGTTTATTCAGGTCCTGAAGGGCTATCTGCCCGAGCTGGGGATGTTTGGGGTGCAAGCAAGGGCGTAGAGGTTAGAGGTGAGCCTTCTTGCACCAATTTCTCTGGCAGAGTGTCGCACTGACTGGTGCTAGAAGCCACCGGAGGGTGATAGCAGGGTCCAAATTTTCCCATCTTTTTAAGTCAGGGGGTGCTTGTGCTAGCCTGGGCTGGGGGACGGGGCTCTGTGTTCCCCTGGCACCTTCCCGCTAGCTTTTCTGTCCAAGCAGGGTTAGAGAGAGAAAATGCATCCAGCCAGATGGCTCTCCTCAACCCTTGGGGCCAAGTGCAGTGTTTATTCCCTCCAGATCCATAGCCTGATGCTAACTGCCTTGCTCTCGATCGCTAGGAGACTTCCAGTCCAGCAGATCTCACAACCCTGGTAAATCCAGGTGTGAGCCCAGATTACACCACCTCCCACTCAGAGCATTGTCACGTAACTGTCACCTCCCCACAGTCGTCCCTCCTGCCAGCCTGACCCTTTGCACCTTCCAACTAATTGCAGTGCTTTCCAATTTCCTGCAGGAGACAAACGGAGCCCAAGGTCCTCGCTGCTGATTGACCCCTCCAGTCCTTCCCCAGCTCTTCCCCGTTGGGTTTGCAGTCAAGACGCCAGGAGGGAGAGGAGGAGAGGACTCTGCATATTCAGCCCTTGACCCTGCCTTTTCCCAGGCAGAAATTCAAATGGAACCTCTCTAGGAGGGGATCACGACATCTCCCCAGGGCATTCCTAGCTATTGTGGCTCCTCTCCTCTACCCCAGGCTATGTGTGTTTGTAGTTACCAAATGCAAATCACATTTCCCACCCTCCTGGCTGAATCTCTCACTCCACAAGATCCTTCCCCTGTTTTGTCTTTTTTTTTCTTTTTTTTTTTTTTTTCTCACCAGCTAGTTTTGCAATGCTCTGCAGAGTTCACAGCCCTTCCCGGTTTCACCTCCCTCTGATCTGGTGATGCACAGCAAGGTGGCTATAGGGAAGGTATTTAAGCAATCCTCCTAATTAAGTACCTGCATCACATCTGGCTCAGCCTGGCTCTGGACACAGCAACTGCAGCTATTTTGCAGCCTGGCAGCTGAAGACTCCCTCTTCTGAGGAATGCCAGTGACTAACCCCTAATTGCATTTTAAAAGAAAAACTTGAGATAGCTTTTTGGCCTTCAGCAGTTGTGATGGAAGCCTTGCAGCTGTGGCTTTACTGTCACTCTGGGAAGGCTAGATGTCAGCAGCCAGATCAAGTCAATAGCACATTAACAACTGATAATGATAGTTAACTCACTTGGTTAACTATGTGAGCATATGCTTCACCCCTGAGCATTTCAACTTCCAGCTCCCAGGCTTGTCTCAAGCCACCTTTGACTCTTGGCTCTTATTCACTGTTAATAGAGAAACCTGGAGCACATTAAGTGGAGGAGACAGTTTACAATAAAAGCTCATGACTTGATTCCGTGACCCAGCAGAGGCTATTAAAAATGATTGAATGAATATGGAAATGAGTAATTGTACAGCTGGACTCAGGGCTGAAGGCGGCCAACTCCATTCAATGCAAACCACAAATAAACCAAGGCGCACGCGAAGCCACCAGAGTCTCTAGGTCATGGTGTGAGCTGCAGGAAATTGCCCTAGGATTTCCATCATGTTTACCTGTCCTCTTTGTGCCGTGGTTTCTTCTCAGTGCCTTCTCATCCTTCCTCTCCAAAGACTGCATGAACATGAATCTCTTATCCCATGCAAGCGCTTGGCCAGATTCTGCGCTAGGGGAAATGGGGGCCATCAGAGCCCCCTTCCCTGGCTCCCAGCTCCTCGCTGTTCACACACACACGCTTGGCTAGTCCAGCCCGCATTCAAAAGGAACAGAAAATAATCCTGGACTGCCTCTGTTTCCAGCCTGAATCCCAGGAAGCCGGATTCCTTGCTGGCTGGTCAGAGACCTGAGGAAGCAGGGAATAGAAACCTTCCGTACGTGCACAGCATCTGAGGCTGATGGATATCTGTAATTAAAGGCAAAAACGGGCCAATGAGCAGCAGAAAGAGTTAAAACCGAACCGGTCCCCTGCTGCTGCGTGTGAGGGTATGGACACAGGGCTTTATGCTCTCCTTACAGCCTTGCTTCCTCTGTGGCCAGCTGAGAAGGACGTGAAGGAAAGGGGTTGTCCTAGGAAACATGCCATAGAGAGGTATGATATAATACATTTATTTTAAAAATGTACACCAGAATCCCACTTACATGAAGTATAGAGACTAAAGGTTCATTCTTGTTTCCCTAGGGCCCTGGAGTTGTGTCCTCTCTCCTGGCTAGAGTCCCAGCACACCTGGTATTAAGGGGGTGGAAGGAGTGGGCTGAAGACCTTAGTGGTCTAAAACAAGGGGCAGGCAGGACAAGCCATGGGTACGCCACATGCCGAGTGGGCACCCACCTCCAACACAAGCCCAGAGAGCAGAAGCTACTCTGCTGCCATGGCTGCCTTGTTAATACAAGGCTGCTAGGTGCAGTTTTGCCATGCTGCCCTGCGCCGGCAGCCTCTGGGAACCCTCCTGTCCCTAGGTCTGTCTGCTGTCATGGACCATCACTGAGAGCAGCAGCAATCTCCATACAGGTCATGGGGAGGATTGATGAGTTCTGTCTCCTGGAGCGATAACTGCTTCTGCCTGTGTCCAAGCTTGGTCTTCATTTCAGATGTTGCAAAGGGCGCTGGACCAGTATTTGCCCCTGAGGAGTTGGGTGAGCCCACAGCAGAAACGTGTCCCCAAAGCAGCTGCCCATGACCCCCTCACCCGAAGCAGCTTTCTTCCCCTGCAGCCTTCTCCCAACAGACAACTCTCTACCCCCCTTCCCATCCATCACTCCTGGCTTTCAGGCCACTGTCAGAAACCTCCTGCAAAGAGACAATGGCAGCCCAGGGTCCCCATTCACCCCTGGAAAAAAGGGGCTGTGCTGCATGCAGAGTGATAGATGGTTTGTCCCCAGCTGGAGACAGAGGGCTGGACACTCCCGGCCAGCTGCAGGAGGGCAGCCCTTTGTCCTGCTCTGGAGAGATGGAGCAGAGGTTGGCCTCCGGTCTTAGGCTTCCCGGCATCTCTCAGTTTGAGGTCTTCCGTGGTAATGCGAGAGCCAGGCTTCCCGCATAGCCCCCTTCTTGCCATAGCTCGGAGCATCCCTTGCGATGGTGTTCGGTCTCCAGCTGTGCCCTGGAGGATACCAGCGCAAGAGTCTTCCCACCTGCCGTGACGCCTCTGGCGTTATTTACAAACATATCTCTCCACCTTCCGCCGACACTTCTTGCACACCACGTAGCAGCACCAGTGATACTTGCAGTGACACCTCTCCACCACCTCCTCCGTGTAGGTGTTGTAGCCGCGGCCACAGCACATCAGGTTGCAACTGTCGCTGCCCACGGAGGTCTTGTTGCACTGCCTGTCAGGGGGAGGATGCACAAGCGGGAGCTGAGGGAGCATACCTGCCTGCCCACGGCGGTGATGCTGACCACAGCTATCTGCCCCGACCTCCTCCCCGAGCTGACTTGCCCGTAGCAGGAGGCAGCGAGATGCACAGGTCTGCTTGCAGACTGGCGTGGATGTCAGCTCGCGTTATTACGGCAGCGTGTGAGCGGCTGCATCTGAGGTTGGGCACACTCAGTCTGTATCACGCTGGGGACAGGAACCTCCCGGGGAGAAGGAAGAGTGGATGGCTAGGACCAGGAACTGCTACTGCTAGATCTAACAGGGATTGCAAGTCACAGTCCTGAGGCAGCCCTGGCTCAGCCTTCAGAGGAGGTTTCCCCATCCCTCTAAAAACTCCCTGCCTGCCCTGCAGTCGCTCCAGAAAGGAGACGTCTGGGAAGCACCGCAGACTCCAAGGACTGCCGAACCGTTCTGGTTACCGGCAGGCAGCACCCTAAGGCTTGCAGGGAGAGGCGGTATTTCCCTTTCTGACTCCTCACTGGATGGATCCTGTCCTGGAGAGTGGAGCTGAGGGACTCTTAGTGAGGGTTCTGCCCTGCCTTTACACCTGCATAGCTCTGTAAGAACGCATCTGCCTTCCTGCCCTCCTTGGGGCTTTAAGATGCAAAGATTTCACAGCATTGCCTGTGGTGTCCCCCTGTGACAGGGGACCGCCCATCCACACCAGCATGCTTTCAGACCCAGTGGTACACTCATGAAAACAGAGGCTGAGTTAGAGCATATTTGTGCAGCTTCTTACCTATCCTGTGTCCCCAGAGACCCCAGATGGAGATTTGGCGTGCAGTAGTCGGGAGAGTTGATGAGATAAACTAGATCCGTCTCTTTCACTGGCCTGACGTCCATTCCTTTGGGTATCAGCTGCTTCCTGGGCCCTATGAGCCGGTGGGTCACCCTGATGGCTGCTAGGTACTTGGACTTGAGGTCAGAGGCAATTTCATCTAGGTTTGGCAGCCCCTTCCAGCAGGTCTTCACCGAACAGGAGCCTGAAACACCATGGCATTTACACTTGGTATCCAGGGAGTCACTCAGCACCTGTAGAGGACAGGAAAACAGATGAATTTGCTTCTGCTTTCTCCTGGTACCCACCCTACAGATTGGTTTGCAAGAGCATCCATGGGAAGTTTCAAGAGATGAAAGAGCTCAGCTGCTTACTGCCACCTTTAGATGAATATAATGGGGCAATCAAGGACTCAGCCCTGCTCCATTCCCCTTGTGATAAGACCTGACCCTTGGGGAACTCCCTGCTGGAGCTTGCAGTGGGGCTGGTGGCCACCCCAGCCAACACCAGTGCAGAATGGCCACGTCCTCACCTGGGGAACGTGAGTGCATGAAAGCACAACTTCCCCCCCCGCCCCCAGTTCTCTGCAGGGCTGGGGTGCCCAGCTGGAGCAGATCAGGATTGGCCCCTGCTTCCCATGAGAGGGGCGGAAAGAAGTGCTGGAAGTACCGGTGTGAAGTGATAAATATCTTGTGCTAGTTGTGGAAAGGGTGCAGGGATGTTTGGGAGATGGGTAGCAGTGGGGGATGTCTCTGCAAACACATGTAACTCTGTTTTAACCACTTAGTTGCCTCCTGACCTCAAGCACAGCATCCCGATAGCCCGACCAGAACCTACCCCCTCACATTAGGCACCTCTGCCCCCCAGGCTGCTGTAGGTGTGCTGGGCACCAGCAGTCCCTGGTGGGCACCATACCCACCTGCCTGCCCACCACATTGTTATGCAGATTCATGGCCTTGAGCGCTTGTGTCCCCAACTTGCTGGATTTTAAGGGACTGTCAGCAAAAGCAGAGCCAAGCTGGAGGCCGTAGTGCAGGTTGTCCCCGCAGCCACCCCATCTGAAGTCCGGCCCGGGGACCTCGGAGGGGACGGAGCCACAGGAGCAGAGAGGGAGCTCTCCCGAGGTGCAGGCTTGGGCGATGGAGTGTGTGACGGCGGCGGCAGCCAGGGCGTAGACAAAGGCAGATTCCCTGGTTCCTGGGAAGAAGAGGGGGAGATGTCCTTCCTCCCTGCCCAGCCAAACACTCCTCTCAAAGATCTCACAATGTACAGGAGGGTTTTTTTTTCTTGCAGCAGGATAAAACCAAGGCACAGTGTTTTTCTTGCACTGTATTTTTAACCTGTGCCACCCATTATATTACGTTGTCAGTGTACAGCCTGTGTCCCCACCGCTTCCCCCCCTTTTTTGGAGCCTCTACCAGCTGTTTTTGTTTGAAATGGCAGTTACTGTCTGTCCTCTCCTGCAGATCTAAGTTGCACAGGATTAACACTGCTAGGCTTTCCAGATCAGGACTACTGCTTTGATGTATACTGCTAATTGCAGTGTAACGGCACCAAGTTTTCTCCAAAATATATATCTAAGGCAAAATTAACACCCATCAGCTGAACAGCAGTGCTGCACGTTAAAGCGCTGCCTGCCTGGAAAGCTGCGCGGGGCAGAAAGAGGAGCACGAACACAGCGGACGAAGCATCCTTTACCTTTCAGCAGGTCAGGGCCGAAGCTGGGGGCACGCTGGATGGAGGAGCAGTTCCACCTCATGTCTGCGAAGGTCTTCTGGCAGACGCTCTTGGTCCGGCGGGCAGCCCGGACGATGCTGTTCATGACCTCCAGGTTCCGGCGGCACATCTGGAACTGGTCGGGCACCAGCCCAGCCAGCAGCCGGCAGTGGTGGCTTTCATTCCAGGCCACCCCGCTGCTGCTCTCCGTCAGCCCACTGTGGGGAGAGGGTGGGTGTCAGCAGGGTGGGGGGACCACGGGCACCCTTCTGGGGACCCAACCGGGGAGAGGGAGCCACGAAGGGGGGCACCAGAGGTGGGGGGTGGGGGGGGGCGCATCCCACTACTCACAGCCACTGGATGGCCGTGGAGAGCCCCAGATGGCAGAGCAGCACGGCAGCGGCGGTGGGGTGACCCATGGCCACAGCTGGGACCAGGACCGGGACCAGGACCAGGGCTGGGGCTGCTCGGCACTGCCGCCCCCTTTTATAGCCGCGGGCAGTGTGGTCCTCCCCCCTCCCCGGGGAGGGGAACAAAGGCAGTTTCGGTGCCATTCACAGCGGGTTAGGGCAGTGGGGGGTGGAGGGGGGGTACAGCTGTGAGTAGCAGCGACCAACCCTGAAACAGCACCTGGGGATTGATGAAGAGATGACCGGCTGGAGGGTGGGGAGCTGGGGGGCATCAGGTCTGGCACGTCACCCCACCAAGTGCTCAGATGCCGCATACCCCTTCGTGCCCTGGCAAGGCATAGAGACCGGAGCCATGGCATTCTCCACCTTTGGCATCTTCAGGAGAGCTGTTGGATCACAAAGCAGATATGTGTGTCTTTGCTCAGGATGTAAAAACATCCCTGTAACTGGCTGGCAGGAATCGGAAAGGGAGGAGGACGTCAGTAAAGGACAGAAGGGGTTGACGCAGGCTGGTAGTAATTTCTGGCTTTTTTCTTATTTTCTTTGCAAGAAGCTTTAAACAACACATTTTCCCTGACCCAGAAAGAGTGAAAGTCTCAGCTGCCTGCCTCCTCTTGTCTCCCGAGCCCCACGAGAACAGCCAGGATGCTGCAATAACCAAAACTCCAGATGTATATGTGTCAATCAAGGGTGTGGACACTGGTCTCTCCAGCCTGAAGAGGACCCAGCCAAAGGCTGTGCCGGGACTGAACCTGATTGAATGTGAGGAAATCCTGCCCCTAGACACCAACTTCACAGCTTCAGCCCCAGCCCCTTTTCTTACAGACAAACCCATTTTACCAACCCATCCTCAGCTGGGGCATTGGCATCTGCTAGCAGGTTTCGTAACTGCGGAGAAAGAGGGTGAGCAGAAAGGGGACATGTGGAAGGGCTCTCAGCACGTAGCCCACAAGCTCATTTCAAAGTAATCGGGTTAAAGCAGCCTCTCCCTGCTGCGGGAAGGTGCTGGGCTGCAGTGCAAGGACTCCCTCCGCCGCACTCTACTCTACAGCCCTGCCCATGCGAACTTGAGAAACAGCCCTAAAACTGAACGCGCCCATTAGAAAACATGTGGTCGGAGCAGGATCTAACTCAGCATGAGGCTGTCTTTAGCCTGTCAGTGCTTCAAACCCCGGTCTGTAGTTGGCTTTGGGCTGTCTGTTGCCTTCAGCGCCCCAAAGTGCGCGGGGGCAGGAGGGACAGCTGAGGGGCTTTGCTTTGCCTCTGTGGCTGGGCTTTCTGGGTCAGGACTAACGCTTTGATGTGTACCGCTAATTCCAGGCTCCTGAGAACAGCATAACCAGCTTCCACAGCAATTTGCCTCTCCAGGCCAAGAAAAGGAGCTTAAAGACCACCGGCTGTCTCACAGACAGCCCAAAGGGGAACTTGCCCGGTGCTGTGGGCAAGCTGGTGTGTGCATGTCCATGGGCCAGCACTGGGCACGGGTGTCACCTGCAGAAGTGCCCCTGTCATTGCAGGGACCAGATTACAGCTGGCAGAAATGATGCAGCCAGGAAAACAGCGTCTGCCTGGACAGGAGCCAGTTTGGTGTGACATTTCCATGACTTGCACATGCTTGTCACAAGGTGTGCTTTTCTGAATCTTTCCCTTCCCTGAGCTGAAAAGCGAAAGTGCAACCTTGCTGCTGTGAAGACCTTCAGGAACCAGGTAGGCTGATATTTTCCCACAGTGGGAGGTGACATTTGAGAGACAAGTCCAGCTGACACCAGCTTCTTTTGGTAACAGCCACAAGCTGAAGACCTCTGCTTTGGGCTTTCACTTTCTCCCTCGCTGTGCAACTTCCCTTCTCACTGGCAGGTGCTTTCCCTTTACAGGACATAACTGGGTGGCTGGTTAGCAGCCCCTCATGACCTCCCTTTGACTTGCTATCCTGTGCACTAAAACTAGGACACGCAGCTTGAATTGTTGACCTTCCCACACTACTCCCGTGGGATGAAAAGGCCACAAGGTGCATTGTGCCGGAGCAATGGCCCATGAGGAAGGGTCCTGCTGGGAAAGCACTGAGGTCACTCCCAAATCCCAAGCAGAATTACAAGGGGCTTAATTAAAGGGCAGAGAGAAAAGAAAAGAGACGCTGTGTTCAGTCCTTGGAATTGGCTGGCTCTGATCCCATTAACCTTCCTCTCCCTCATGCCTGTGGGCTGACACCGAAAGGCTCCAAAGTTACAGCAAGTTCTTGTCAGCTGAGGAATGATTTTTCAGCGGGAATAGGAAACGTACAGGATAAAAGCAAATTTGCTGAGTTGCTCATTGGGGCACACAGCTTGGATGTCTCTGCAGAGCGCATGTGGAGGCCAGCAACCACCATACACGGATTTCTGCTTTGGAGTGGCTTGAGCAGGAAGCCTGCCCAGCTCTGGACATCCCGCTGGCTGCAATGCTGCTGGCTGAACGTTGGCACTGCTGGGCTGGAACTCCCTGGTGTGGGGCAACAGGGGCCTTTTCTCACCGCAACTGGTACTTAGAAAATTATCCCTGAGTATTTCAGGGTGGGAAATGCTTTCCTGGCTGCAGAAAGCAGAGTCCCTGTTGGAGAGGACAAGGGATAAGCCAAGTCTATATTCGCTAAACACCAAACCCCATGTTTTGGTTTCTGTCCCCAAAATGAGGACTAAGCTGGTTAGAATAACAAGAGCCTGCCTGGTTTTATGGGATAAGGCAGCAAGGAGCTCACCCTCTCCTGTAGCACATGCTGCTCCCAACACTGCAGACCAAGCAGCAGGTACAACAGAGTCCTCCAGCACCTGTGGGACACCAGGGCAGGTCCTGCCCAGCTGCTGCCCTCTCCAGTCCTGACTATTGCCCCACGAAGGAAGACGTAAGGGCAAGTCAGACCCTAGCTAGCACAGTTTGTGCTCCCCAGCTGTGGGACGGGTAATTCCCAGCCTGCAGGGAGGCTCAGCACGGGCATCTGGGCAGACTTCGTCCATCCACAGGGCATCCACCCTGGGGAGCCCCTAGAGCATCTTCCACTCTCTCAGCTTCCTTATGGTCCCAGACACGGTTCAAGCACCCTGACCGTTTCCAGAATGCAATTTACTTTTTTTTATGTCACTGCTAGGTGATCCCCATGAAATTCTCTCTCAGAGAACTTCACTTGGCCTCGGAGTACCCGTGACAAAACCCACAAACGGGTTTGAGGCACAAGTGCGCGCAGGGGGTTGGAGCTGCATCGTGCCGTACAGAAAGAGCCAGGCAGAGCTGACAGGGAAGGGTCTCACCACTGCTCAGCTCACATGTCCCGTATGGTTTGCTGGAAAGACCCTCTGCCCACCCCAGTCCTCGAGCTTTGAGACAGCCTCAGTGCACCCTCCAAGGGCCAGAACCGACCAGCACTGTAGGACAGGAGACCATTTTCTCAGTTTTCTGCAAGCCCCCAGATCTTCAGCCTGACTCAGCTGCTCTGCCATCAGCCCAAAGTCTCCTCCAGCACCACAGCTATTTAAGAAAGCTGCTGTTTCTTTTGCTCCAGTGGTACCTGAGACCTGGTCCTGCTGTCCTGTGTAAGATCCAACTCTCTCCGGCTTCCATCCCAGGTGGCATGTGGCAGGGACGAACCTGATGTCTGAACCTGGTCCACTTCTACCAAGGGCTCTGCCGTGAGAGACAGTCCTCATTAAGTCCCTGGCATGATGGATTTTGCTTATACACATCACAGGATCCCGCGGGTGGAGGTAGAAAAGCCCCACGAAGCAGCACCTGCTGTTGGGGCCAGGTGCTGGTGCGGTGTGGGACGGGGTGACAGCACCCTGGGGTGCCTGGGGCTCTGCCATATGACTGGCAGCTTGGTGCTGCGAGACTCCCGAGGGCCTGGGGTAAAGCTGGGGTCCTTCGCCGTGAAGTTACTCAGTGTCTTTGGTGAAAGACCCAAGTCAGACTGGTCTCACCACAGCGACGTAGTTCAGCTCTCACCTTCCTTGAGCCAGCTGAGTCCTGCTGGCACCCACTGTGCTGTGGAAGTCCCTGGTATTTCTTTGATATCCCACCTTCCCGATCATGGCTTTTGCAGATCCTTCTCTTACCTTGACACAAAATCAGATACAGTGTCCGCACTTCTCCCTTGTGCTAGCCAAAGGCTCCTTTCAGTCTAACCCTGAGGATTTTGATGTTATGAAATATTCTCTGTAAGTTCCCCTTTCAGCCTTGGGGAATGGGGAAATGCCTTGGGCCCCAAGGGGGACATTGCGGGGAAATCTGAACAGCTTCTGGAGGGATTAGGAATTTTCTGACCAGGAAAAGCTGGTTTTGTCTGTGTTGGGAGGTGTCTGGGTGCTTTTTTGGGCATCATGTGCTCAGTGGGCAGAAGCAGGGCAGCCAAGGCAGGAATCGCCAAGCAAAAGCAATCTTGTGTGCTGGGCACATCTAACTAGACACCTACTTCTTCAGACTCCAGCCAGAAGGACGCAGGAGCTCCAGTGCCTTCCAGTTCCTCCCAGTTACAGTCACTCTGCCCTGGACTCCTCTGTGGCAGGTGTCCTGCATCCAGCCTGCCAGGACGAGCTGCTTTGCTGGTTGTTGCACCAAAGTGTCCCAGTGCCACATCTCTGTTGAGGGATGAGGAGGTCTCGGTGGAAGTGCAGGCTCTGTCGGAGATGCTAATCCTTCTGGGGTGATTTCTAACGTTATCTCATCAACCGCCCACGCGGCCCAAGAAAAAGTGACCATCAGCACAACTAGACCCAACGACAGAGGATTTCAGACAAGAGGGTCAGGAAGGTCAGCAGTCTCCTAATCTCTCCTGAGACACAAAGGTGGGCAAAGTGCAAGCCCACCTCTGTGCAGGTGGAGGGGGAGGAAGGTCTAGGCTTGCTATGTAGGCAAAGCTGCTTTCCAGCTGGGTGGCCCCAGCATATACTGGTTCCTGGTCCTCCCCAGAGCACCCTGCCATGGAACACCCTCCTCCCTGCTGGCCGTAGTGCAGCGGCACACACAGCACCAGCACCCACTGTGGCTGGTGCAGGCTGAGCTTCAGGAGGTGGGTATCAGGGATGCCCGACCACCCGGGTGGGACATGGAGTATTGCCCTGCCATTGCCCAAGCTGCTCAGTCCAAAGGCTGGTCTGAGTTGGGGTTAGAGCTTCCAAACCAGAATGGACCCATTCCTTGCACAAGGGGCTGACCCCGTCTCTGCTCTGTGCAGTATGAGGCCCAGCAAGGAGAGGGGATATTGCCACCTTCTGGCCAGTGGTTTTGCTTTTAAGGGCCACCACCGCCCCTTCGGGTCCCTGGAGAACCTGCTTTCACCATGCTCCTGCCTGCTGTGTTGGTGCTGGCAAGTCTCACAGGCACTTTCCCCCCTACTAACCACATTGCTTTCAGGCAAACTCCTCAAGGTATGGATGGAGTCTTATTCTGGGACCTAGAGGATCTCAAATGGGTTGCTGCAGCCAGTTCATACTGGGGTTGCATGGCAGGTGGGAAAGCAAGAGCATCTGGGTTCCCAGGGGGTTCAGGGGAAGCCGTGGACAAGGGTCAGGAAAAGCTGCTGGAGAGCAGGAATGCAGAGAGGAGGTGAGTGAGGGCGGTCTGGCAGGTGGAGGCATCTTGCAGGTGCTGGGAGCTGTGACCAGCGCTGGGGCTGAGAGGCTTAGTACCACCCTGTCCTATTCCTTGGGATGCAAGGTCCCTGTGGGAGCTGGGCAAGGGCATGGGAAGCCAGTGCCAGCGGAGGGAACGGTGTCCAGCAATTTCTGATATCAGCCTCCTGCTTGAGCTTGCTGCCTCTTACGAAAGGTGATTTTTACCAATCCCTCTTCACAGAAGTTTTTTTGCAATGACTAAGTAGTAGGACGCACACAAAAAAGGCTTCCTTTTAAAGCAAAAGTAATCCTTCATTTGATGTCAATTCCTCTTCTTAGCTCAATCTGTGGAACAACTCTAGGGTAAGTGCTAAAAATACCCCTTCCTCTTCCATGTCAGGCTCTCTCTTGGGGAAGGAGGAGGGCAGGAGGGGATTCCCAGCCCAGGAGAAAGGCTTCCCTTCCCCAGCCTGCTCGTGATGGAGAGCCACCGTAGGGAGAAAGTGCTGGGGCTTCACCTGCAGGTGCTGAGCAGAGGGAAAGACCAGCAGGGAGCAGGGAGGAACATTGGAAAATGTCACCCCCCCACCTGCCTGCTTGGTGCTGGCTGCCTTGGGGACACAGCCAGGAGGGGAAGGCTCAAGGAGAAGCTCACAGGAGGGCAAGGAGAAGACCTGCTTCTGGGTCGGGGCTTGCCCGCGCACAGAGCTTGCTCCTGGGATTAAGCTAATTAGTGGAAGAACATCAAATAGTTGTCCTGGATGGCCAAAGGTTCATGTCCCCCACTCCTGGGACTTGGACAGGGGCCAAAGCAAATGCCCATGAATGGCTTGTGACCTGCGTAAGCACACGAGGACCCCTCCCCATGTACCGTCTCAGCCTGCAACGGCTTTTGGCTTCCAGGCTCAGGAGAGGCAGCTTTGTACAAGGACCTTCCAAGAGTTCCCCTGCCATCAAAGTGCCCCATGCCCCCTCAAGCCCCTGGTGACCTTGGTGCTCCCCACCTCACACTCACCTACCGAGCAACCACATGAGGAGCCACATCCTTTGGCCTTGGGAGGCTGTGACAGCGCCTGGCTGTGATGACAGCACTAGGTTGTGGTGACGCAGGTGGCGATGGCACACTGTCATGTGGCACTGATGTCTTGGCGAGGAGACAGGTTGTGCTACCTGGCCAACTCCTGCCACATCCCACAGGTTGTGGATGAGATCCCTGCTGCAGGTGGGTGCCTGGGAGCATCCCATCCCCTCCAGAGGCTGGGGATGATGGTGAGGGTCTCCCTGGGTGGCAGGAGACTGTCCTGCTGCAGAGAGCTGCTTTCCTTTAGTGAAACCGTCCTTCTTCCTCTTTCTGATGTAGTGGTGCAGTTCGTGACTTCAACACGGGATGGATACTGAGAAGCAGGCTGGGGTGGTGGAGACCGGCTCCTGCCAGCCCATCTCCTCCAGAACCGCTTACACACGATGCTGCCTTCCAGCTTCATCTGGCCCCGTGGCCTTCCAGTGCCCCAAAGCTGAGACCAGGGACCGTGGGGCTGCACCTGCCTGGGGGTTCAAGCTGTAAGGAGACAGAGCACCTGGTGACACCTCCTGTGCTAATGTGCCCTCCAGTGCGGGCAGTGCACACCAAGGCAGCTCAGAGCAAGCTCTGCAGCACACCCTGTCCCCAGGGCCTGGGGACAGCTGGGCTGGGGGATCCAGCTGCAGAACATGTGTCAGCATCTGCATTCCCCCCACAAACCCCGGGACAACCCCGGGAAGCGATGCTGCAGAAGGCAGTACAGGACTTTGCAAGGCAGGGGAGATGCTGGGGACTGCGTTCCCCATTTGCCCCTCGCCAGAAGGTCTGTGTGCTGGAGAGCCGGTGGCAGGTCCCAGCCTGGCTGGAGCCCCACCAGAGAGGAAGAAAGTAGCATGAATAACACGCTCGACCTCACTAACTAGGCTAGAAATAGCTGCCAGGGGAGTTTTGTTGAGTCACGCAGAAGAGGCTGTGACAGTGAGTGATAATGGAAAGCAGTGGCGGCACAGCCCTATGAATGGGAGGGACACATGGGCTGATGTCCTGGAGGTGACACATGGGGATGAGCCACTGCCACCAGCCTACTGTCCCATCCCAAAGCTGCAGAGCAAAGCCACATTAGCTGAGAGCACGTAAAGGCATCCTGGGGGAGCCAGGCTATGGTAAGAGGACAGTGGTTTATGAGATGAGCTGCAGTTGGGAACGCACATTGCGGCAACGTCAGCAAAAAATGAAAGATGCGATACCTTTGCGATACCTCCACGATACCTCCAGCAGCCGTGCTGCTGCTGTCTGCATGGAAGTGGACGTACCTGAGCTCTTCCATCAGGTGAAACCCGGGGCAGGAGCTGCTGGGTAGAGGGAGGAAAACAGCGTTCTCTGCTGCAGCGGTTTCATGCCTTGCAATAGCCTGAAGGACGCTATGTTGCATTGTCTTGTCCCAGAGCTGGGGAGGTTTAGGCTGACCTGTGCTCCATCTGAACAGAGGATGAGGAGTGCTCTCCCCTCTCTGCCAGGCAGGGGAGCGGTGTCTGCCGGCCAGGACCACGAAATTCTTCAGCTCTCGAAGCAGATGAAGCTCTGGCTCTCATCTACATAGAGAAAAAAGAAAAGAAAAGAAAAGTGTGCTTTAATTCCAAGTTAGTTGCAGACGAGGTAATTTCCACATGAGTTAGCAGAACAGCTAGTTGGAAATTTTTGATAAAATCTATTTTTCTTTGAAAATGCAGATCCAGTGAAATGTGAAGGCTTTCCACTGGAAAGAATGAGTTTTGCTGGATTTCTCAACTAGTTTTCTAGAAAATTTGTAAATGGTCACAATATGTTCACCACCACTGATTTTTTTTTTTTTTAGAACAAAATTTTACTCCTACTGCCTTACAGCTTGACATGAAAAATGCAACATTTTTGCCAGCGTCACTTTAGTTGTTTAAACTTCAATATTCTACAGATCTTTTACTCTCATTTTGGATCTAGAAAAAGCTTGAGGTCCCTGGTGGGGACCAATTCCCCTAAACTGCGGGAAGCTCAGGTGGAGGAGCAATGGAGAACCCAGGACATACCCCTCCTGTGAACACCAGCCCCTGTTCACACCAGCCAGCGCGGCCGCCGGGTTTCTCTCGCCTCGTGGGTAACTCGTGCTGGTTCCTGCTGACACCAGTGCGGTTCGCAGGGGCAGGTCCGGCCAGCCCGGTCACACCTCGCTGTCCCCTGGGCCAGCACAAGCCCTGGGTGCTCACCCCATGCCCTGCTCCCGGCCGAGCTGACGGCACGTCGCTTTTCCCGTCGCTGGGAGAAGGAGGCATTGCCCTCGGCGCTGGTGCGGGTTCACTTCTTGCAGCACCCATGAGACCACAACCTGGAACCCTGTTTTTCTTTGAATCGGGAAAGTGCATGAACATCAATAAAGATGATAAGTTGTCATGCCATTTCCCTGGCTCAGTTTCCCTACCTTCGCTACCCTTCTTTGACCTCGGGGGTTCTCCAGGCTTTCTTGTCTTTTTTTAAAGCTCACCTCCCGCTCCGCCAGGCTCCGGCAGGCTCCCTGTCCCTTGGCAAGGCAGCATCTCTCCTCCCCCCCTCTTACCTTAAGCTCTATGTGTTTTTAGGAGCCTTCCCTGCAGGGTAAAACCAGTACCAAGACCCTTTCTCCTAATTTTAGTACATGCTTTAGCAGATGCTCTAATCCCTGGAGAAAACTTTAGGCACCAGCAGCCCGCTGTCCCCAAGTGCCACCATCCCCGCATGGGTCAACCACCAGCTGCTGCTGGCCCGCGAGGACACGACACAGCCTGCGTCAGCAGCACTGAATAAACACGGCTTGGGAGCGCTTGGGAAGCTGCGGCAGCACCTGGCACCAACCGAGTGCCCGGCAGTACACGGCGTCCCCGCCGGTCACCCGGCTCTGCGTGGCTGCGAGGCTGCAGCCCTCCGCAAGCCCGGGGCGAGGAGGGTGCTGGTGGGAGCTGGTGAAGGAGGAGCACAAAGGGCAGGACATCCTACAGCGACATGCATGGAAAGTACAGCCTGGGAGGGGGTTTAAATGAGGAACAACGGCCACTCAAAATGTGAAACACCCACCCAAGGCAACAGCAGCATTTTGGGCTCTGGCTGGGCGGCCCCGAAGGGCATCCCTGTAATGTCACCAAGCACCTGGGCTGGGGAAGGAGGCTGGCACAGCTTTAGGGACTCACCGAAGCAGGGCTGAACTCACCCACCTGCTGTTGTGGTGCTTCATGGGCATGTGAGAAAGCACGTCCCTGCCCAGGGAGCTCAGGTGCCACCTGAGACCAGGGCACCCTGCTGACGATCAGTGCAGAAGGGACCGAAGTGGGCACGGCAGCTCCCGGCGCCCTGCGCTTCATGCCCCAGCCCAGCTGGCTGTGTCTCCCCAGGGACATCAGCTGGGACCTGTGCTGGAGCAGGGGATGGAGCCAGGGAGCACCGGCATGGGAGAGGATGAGGGCTTGCAGTGGGGTGGCCAGCATGCACCAGACTTTGGCAAACCAGAGGGACACGGGAGCAGGAGCAAAAAGGGGAAGAGTGTGTGTGGAAGCGGAGATCCAGTGAACAGCCACCCTTGAGCAGGAGGCTGGATTTTCACCAGCGGCATGGGCTGCCTGCCCATCCCTAAGGTCTCTGCAGGGTGGTGACACGCAGTGCCAGGCTACCCTGTGATGCCCCGGGCACCAGCATGGCTGGTCGCTCGCGGTGACAAGGCTCAGAGTGCCAGATCAAAGGGAAACTGAGGCGGGGATGGAAACCCAGGGCCATCAAAGGCACTGGGGGTCCCTTGGGAGCTGGATGCCCATCAAAGGCCAGGAAGCTGCAGCCCCAGCAGCAATACAGGCAGCTTGGGGAAGGCATATGTTTTACAGCAAAAATGCCCTTTGCTTCACAATAAAACCACGATAAGCTTGAAAGGGGGAAGAAAAAAAAAAAAAAGAAAGTTAAGTAATTGGGATTTTAAGTGACTTCCAAGCCCTTTTGCCCTCAGCCGCTAACCCAACAGGTGTGGACAAGTAGGTGGCCTGGGCCAGCTGGGGACTTTCAAGGTGGAAGCAAAGAGATGTGAAACCTAAAAGGTTTCCTCGCAGCCTTGTGTTTACCCTTCCCCAGAGCCGGCCCCAGGCCTTCGGGTGCTCGTCAGGCACATGGCTGCTGTCCTGGGGGTGCAGCATCATTCTGCTGGACACCTCACAGCCAGGACAGACAGCTGGCTGTTTAGCACACCAGGAGCATCACACCACACCAACAGCCACCCACATCGCTGCTGCAGCTCACCGTCCCGCTCAGCACCTTCTGCTGCCCTCCCTAGCTGGGGTCCGGGTCCGAGCCCCCCTGTAGATGTTCAGAGGGTGCCAGATGCACCAAGGACGGCTCTGCCAGCACTTACCCCTGCGATGGAGACCGAGCTGCCCCTGCCAGCGCCAATGTGGGAGTCCAGGCGCTGAGGGTGGGACCATCCTGCACCCACCGCAAAGAGCCGGTGACCCGGCATCAGCCAGGGACAGCACAGGACTGCGTCTCTCTCATTCTCGCTATCTCAACGGGTGAGGACAGGGCAGATTTCCTTCACAGCAGTGCTTGGGGTCATTTTCAGCCCTGCCAACTCCATGGCACTGGTCAGATGACAGCTTGGCAGGAAAAGGCAGAAAAGAGGTGGGTAGGATCCTGCAGAACCCCCTCCTCACCCCGGCACCGCGACCCACCATCGCTAGAGCCACCAGCAGGCACTGCTCCCTGCCACTGCCCGCTCCTCACCAGCCTGGGCTGGGGAGTGCCTTGGGAGCTGGAGCAGGCATTTAGCCAATGAATTACACCTGCTTAAAAGGCAGATAGCGGCTGCTGGGAAAGCTGTGAAACAAAAGCTAAGGTAACACCAGTGGAGACAATTCACTTTCCACAAGCAGAGTGTGATGGGTTCGGCGTGGGGCAGATCAATTCAACCAGCCCAGGCCTTGGTTTCTTGCCCTGGGTGATGAGAACGTGTGATGGCAGGGCAGAAAACCCACCCAAAATTGCTTATAGCACATTTGATTTCTTGTAGGGAACAGAGCAGATGGGGGTACCTTCCTTCTGGAGAAGGAGAGGTGGCCCAGAGACCACCTCTGCCCAGCCCAGAGCTCAGCACCAACCACACTCCCTTTATTGGGTTTGCAAAACACGCAGGATGCTGGTGAGGGGAGGAGACCTAAAATACAATAATATTATTAATATTATTAATAATAATTAGAGTTCTGACCGATCGCTACAGTTCCTTCTCCCCAGGGCTGGGCTACACTTTGGTGACACTGTCTGCTGGCCTCGCCTGGGCTGGCTCCACAGTTTTGGGATGCGGGGGGAAGACCCCCACCCTGTTGCTCTGGAGTCCCGCACACTCCGGTGCCTTCTGCCCTTTCTTCAGAAGGCAGCAAGCCCCGAAGCTGAGAAAGAAAAGGCTCATCACGACCACGAACAGAGCCAGCGAGCTGGTGTCCTTGGGACGTGGGCAAAGCCACCAAGGACTGCTGGTTATCTTGGCTGAGAAGTTCCTGCTCTGGTCCCGGTAGGCGCAGAGGGCTTCGTCCAGGTCCCGCACGCCCACGCCAGCTGCCCGCAGCGTGTCCAGCCAGGCCAGCGAGCAACAGCTGAAGGGGTTTCCAGCGACGGACACGTCCTTCAGGCTGTGGGACCAGCTGACGAGCGCCGGCTTTTCCAATGTCAGCAGGTTGTTATTGCGGATGTTCAGGCTTTCCAGCGGGGAGCAGAAAAGACCTGTGGGCAAAAGGCTCAAATTATTGCCCGAGAGGTCCAAAACTTTGAGTGTGTGCAGGCAGGGGAGCTCTGCCTTGCTGTTGTCCATCTGGTTGCCCCTCAGAGAGAGTTTCTGCAGGGAGAACTCCAACCCTGCCAGGGCTTCCTTAGGCATGAACAAGTCCTTGTTCCCGGACAGGTCTAGGGAGAGCAGTGATGTCTGGTTGAAGGCGTAGGGCTGCAGCCTGGTGATGTTGTTCTTGCAAAGGCTCAGATGCTTCAAGCGAGGCACATTGTAGAAGGGGGTGCAGCTGCCTCCTGGGGCTGGCACAGGAGAGCCCTCTCCTGAATTCCCTCCCCGATCACTCCCCGGGCTCTTGCAAGGCTGGAGGCTGTTGGAGCCCAGATCGATCGTTTCCAGCTGAGGCAGATAATCAAAAAACCAGCGCGGCAGCACACGGATGGCATTTCTGCGGAGGTCCAGAGTGTGCACGGAGAGGACGGCACGCTCTAGCGGCATGGGCAAGCGGTCACTGGGCTCCGTGCCACCGGTGAGTGGCTCCCTGGCTACGTCCTGGAGACAGTTCATAGCCAGGCTGAGGCTGTGCAGAGAGCCCAGGCTGTGGAAGAAGGTAAATGGGAACAGCTGCAGCCGGTTATTGCTGAGATCCAAGTCAGCTACATGTGTCAGACCAGCTGCGGTATGCAAGGTCCTATTAAACCTCGCCATCTCCGTGTAGCGCAGTACAAACTCCTCCGGATGGCGTGAGCCTGGGAGCAGGGAAGTAATAAGGTTGTTGGAGAGGTTTAAGTGTGTGAGATAATGGGCTTTGGGGAGCTCCGGAAAATAGAGGAGTCTGTTATGGCTCAAGTCAAGCACTTGAAGCAGGTAGGGCTCCGCTCCCTCCTCCGAGATGAAGAGCTCCAGGGCATTGTGGCTGAGATTTAAAACTCGCAGCTGTGTGAGGCTGAAGCCAGAGATACAGTGGAGGGAATTCAAAGCCAAGTTCACCACCTCCAGCAATTCCAGAGCCTCAAAAGCTCCCTCCTCAATTTCCATGATGTAGTTGTTGCTGAGATCGAGCTCGCGCAGCTGTGGCACACTCCAGAAGATCCCCGCTGGCAGCCTGGTCATCTTGTTCCTGGAGAGATCCAGCATCCTCAGCCTGGTGAGGTTGCTGATGTACCAGCCTGCCATGTGGCTCTCCAGGTTATTTGCCGACAGGTCCAGGACCTCTATATTCCTGAGCAGACGAAAGGCTTGCCCGTTAGTGCGGTAATTGTGGTCCAGGTGGTTCGATCCCAGGAGGAGGGAGCGCAGCTGGGGCAGCTGAGCTAGGGTCGTGGCTGACACAGCTTCCAGCTGGTTGAAGCACATGTCCAGGTACTCGAGCTGCCCAAACCCTGGCAGGTAGCTGCCCGACAGGTTTTGGATGAAGTTGTTGGAGAGCTCAAGGTACTTAACTCCTTGGCCAAGCTCCTTTGGAAACTTGCGCAGGCCAGCTCCTTTGCAAGACACCTTCGTGGGGCTCTACGGAGAGACAGGAGAAGCCATCAGCACGAGAGGGTCTACAAACCACAGCTCCAGCCACGCCAGCTGCTGTCCAAGAGGGGCATGAACAATGTGGAAGGGAGCATGGCTCCCCTTTCCTAAGCCTGGGATGGAAAGGGGCCAGACCACCTAAAGCCACTGCTCAGAGACAGGAGGCTTGTCCCCAGGCACTGGAAGGTCCACCTGCATGGGACATGGGAGCAGCAAGGTGCTGGGGACCAGCTGGTGGGAGACCAGTTTGGAGAGAGGAAAGACAAAGCTAGGAAGGTGAAAGAGATGGAAGCTGGAGGAGGTGCGAGCCGTGGGAAGGAGACACATGCTGTGCTGTGCACAGGGATGCTTGCAGCCCCACTTGGACCCAGCGATGCTGCTGGGGCCAGCCCAGCCCGGGGGCTCCTCAGAAAGCAGCCCTACCTGCTGGCATGGCATGGACCTGGGCCTCGCCTCCTCGCTAGGCTGGGCTCTGAGCACGGATGGGAGCAGCCAGAGCAGCAAGCATCCTCGTTCAGCCAGCCGGTGTTCAAACCAGAGCATGTTGGGCTGTGGGTGCTGCCAGCCCCGTCCCGCTCCTCCAGCGCACTCCGGCAAGCTGGGCTCTGTATAAATAGCCTTCAGGATGGGACAGGGGAAGGAGATAACGCATGTGGGTGTTGTAGCTACGGAAGTGGGAAAAGAAAGACATAAGATTGCAGAGGGGGAAAAACAGTGCAGAAAGCCACAAGGAAGGGAAACGGCGGGATGGGGAGGAGGCAGGGCTGCACCGGCACTCAGGTGATCGGCTGCACCGGCGCCGAAACGAAATGCCAGGCGGCAGAGGTGGTACTTGGGAAAGCCGAGAGGTTTTGGGGGAGTTCCCCTGCCCCATGCCAGGGCCAAGCTGTGCCCTGTGCCAGCTCCCCCTCAGCAGCTGGTGCCAGGACAGCGAGGGCTCCCCGGCCACCCCGAGCTGGGGACCGAGTGCTGCTGCAGAGCCGGGGATGGCCGTGGGGCTGCCAGCACCGCCGGGGCCGCAGGTGAGCTCGCTGCCCCAAGGCACAGCAATTCCCCTCCTGGCACTGCCACAAGCCCAGCCGAGGGGACTCTCCTGCCGCACCTGCTCCTCCTTGGGGGAGCAATGGGTCCCTGAGGTTTACCACCCATTCCCAGCGGGATGTGCAAACCTGGCATTCCCCTGCTCCTCCTCGTCTTCCTCCCCAGGAGCCCGCCGTGCTGCAGGCGCTGGGCTCCTCGCCGCCACGTCCCGGTGTCCCTGCCAGGCTGCAGGACAGCTGCTGGGTCACCTCCTCACCCAGGGCAGGAACCAGGCGGGGACTTTCCCTGCGGCAGCTCCAGGTGGTATCAGGGTGCCCAGAGCTGCACCCCACCCACAGGGATTTTTTTTTGCAGTGACATTTCCATGCCCCTGTGCCACCTAATGCTGACACGCGCCCCGGGGACATGCTCCTTGCATGCTTCATGGGGCGTTCTGCAAAACGCACGCTTGTGAGGTTTTTGGCTCACTGTGGCCAATTTCCTTCACATCCGAAGGAGCCCCTCCAGGCTGCTGCACGGCTGCCCAAGGATGTGTTTTTCTGTAGTTTCAGCTCTAGTCCTAGATGTGTCTGGCAGGAAAAATAAATGAATTTTATATATACGTATATATGTCATCTATTTTTCCTGCCATAAATATATATAATATATATAAAAAATATATAATTCAAATACATATATACACAACATAAATATATATACACGTACACACCCAGAAGATGACGCAGCCAGGCTTCTGCTGCGGTTGCCCCTCGCCCTGCTGGCAGCCGGTGTGGCAGGGAACACTTTGTCACCCCCGGGATGTGGTTCAGCCTTGAGCTAGACCAGCGTCCCCAGCCACGGCACACGGGGTGGGGGTGACAGCCAGGCGGGCTCGGGCCGGAGGCCAGGGCTAGTGTTCCAGGCTGGCACCTTCCCCGCTCCCCGCGGTGGCCCCGGGCTCCAGCAGCAGCTGTGGGCGAACAGCCCGCCGTTGTTCTCGGAGGTGCGGTGAGGATAGCACATCTGTGCAGATGTGAAATTCTGCAGGCTCCGGCCAGGGAAACACCGACCTCTGGATGAACCTTCGCCTCCAGCATCCCTCGCCTCCCCTCGGCGGCCAAGCGCGGAGCCCCGAAAGCGGAAGGCGGTGCAGGGAGGAACCGCACCACGCAACTGCTCCAGCCCCTGGCGCAGCCCTGGCTCCGGCGCCGCCTCGCCCGGGGAACCCCGGCCCGCTCCTCCCTGCATCCCGAATTGCTGGGCACGGGTCCGCACAGTGGGCACGGCCCATGAACTCAGCTGTAAAGTCCCTGATTTTGATCAGGGACTTTGGAGAATCCCTGGGCATTTGCATCCCAAGGCTGTGAACTCCCTTTGCAGAGTGAGCCGGGTGCGGACCGAGAGCCCTCCAAGGTGCCCTGCAAATACCGAGAGGCTTTTCAGGGACCGTGCTGAAGGCAGAGCGAACCTCACAGCACGAAGGGGAAGAGATTTGCTCTTGCAAATCCCAGGGCATCCCATGCTTCTTGCCACTTCGAGCCTCCAGGCTGGCTCCCAGGTCTCCGGAGTGGTCTGTTAAAGAGCGATGCCCCTGTTCCCCCCCGGCTTTCACATGAGAGGTCTCCAAAGGACGGGAGGCACAAGGAGGCTTGGCAGAAGAGGGGATAAAGCCACTTGCCTAATGTCACAGCCTTACCATGGGGTGACAGACGCTCGCTCCAACCTGGGCGTTACAGAGGCAGAGGGTACCTGGTTATCTAAGTACATCAATTCTGTACTTCTTCCCCAGTAAAGAGCGACAGCAACACTGTTCTCTGCACATTTCCCTGACTGCAGAGAGCAGCAGGGAGCTGGGAAGCCAAATGCTGAGCAGCTCTGAGCCCGACGAGGGGGACCGGTGCTCCTCGCATCAGCAGTGGCGGCTGCAGCAGCTGTGTATCAAACACTCCCCAAAGGATGAGAGATGCTTTGTCTTTCAGCTGCATCCCATCGCACAAGCACACTCAACATACTTTGCACTAGTTGCACAGACTTTCCAAAGAAATTCCTGGTTTGGCTGAGGAAGGACGTCCCACCGAGAACACTGAGATCAGGAAAAAGCTTTATTTGCAAAGAAAATATTGACAATTTACATAAACTTACATCCTAATTTATATACATTATGTATATTTTATATACAGATAGTGTCTTGAATAAAGATGTCGAAGCACAAAACAGCATCAGTATATCACCGTGTAGCCCTAACGGGGGGAGTCGTGTCCCTCTTCCCACAACTCCTCTCCCATTACGCTTTTGTTGGGGTGTCCGAGAGGCTTCCTCCCAGCCCGGGAGTGATGGACATGGGGGGCGGGGGTGGCACGGTGGGGCCAGGCTGGAAGTGGGCACAGCCACGAAGCACAGCTGCAGCTGTCCCTTCCCCTTTCCCCCGAAGCCTGCGCCAGGACAGGAGCCAGGGGCCACCCGCCTGCGGTGAGCGGAACCGACCCCCCGCGCTCCTCCTCTTACTGAGAAAGAGGGGAAGAAACACGGAGGCGCCAATGCACTCTGCTCATCCCCCTGCCAGGGCAGCTCGGGTGCCCCTTTCTAACCAGCCGACGCTGCGCATTCGGTGGCAGGGCGACGCCACGTCCCCTGATGGGGACAGGGTGGCAGGGAGACCACGGCCGCTTACCTGGGCGAGACGGGCGCTGGAGGGGAGCAAGGGCCGGGTAGTTTTGGGCAGGGAGCTGTGACCTAAAGCCTTTACTGAAGGGAATCCTTCCCTCAAAAAGGGGCGCGAACACAACAGCCAAGCCAGCTTCCCTAGAAACTGCCTCTGTAGAGAGGGGCTTGGGAGAGAGAAGGGTTTCGGACGACGCGTTACATACCGATGAGCTGCCTGCTACGTTTCTGCAGCTGGAGTCCAGCCGAAAGTTGGGCAGCAGAGCCAAGGCACACGGGTAAGAGCAGAGCCAGAGAGGAAGGCTGGCACACCGGAAGGCTTGTGCGTCCGCCGTCTCAGATACGCAGATGTTTGTCCATAAACAAAGCACCTCCTTCTCAACCAGACTAGGAACTGAGATACACCAACATTCAAAGACATCAGGTGGAGACTGGAGCAATGCCCTGTTCCTGCTGGAGCTTGCTAAAACCTCTCATGTGCATCCTCCTCACGCTCCTCTGAGCTGCTTCCAGGCCCTTTTCAGCTCCAGTTAAGGGGAAGAGGCACCAAAGATGGTGGGACACCATCTGGAGAAGCATCATATAGAAGAATCTATACTACAGCCTAGGTAACCTGCACTGTAATACCGCACTAACGAGAACTTGTTGCTGGAGAGGCCAAAGGGTTTCAAGTATACAGGCTCTGCACGGCTGCTGCAGGACTGGTGATCCGCCCGCTCATCCCGGGGATGAACACGGCTCTCGGCACCAAGGCCACCTGCAGTCAGGTAGTCTCTGCTCTCCCAACTCCATACCCAACTCCAACTCCACATCTCCAGCTCGCCTACACCGAGCTAACGCTTCGGTGTAATGCCAGCATCAGAAAAACCCCGTCAACACCTTCCATGGCAGGAACCTCTCCTCCCGCATCCCAGGCACATGCCAGAGAGGGAACTCGGCAACGATGCAAGGGGCTTTGACAGAGAGAAGGGATTCTCCCCCTGCCTCCCCCTGCCCACAGCCATAGTCAGGAGCACATCACAGACCCTGCCAGTGGGGGACAAGGAATGCAAACTCCACCCATCGCCCTCTCCCAAGCCATCGCGTTATTGATGCTTGCCCTAAGTCTCGCTGTTCAGCTGTATTCTAAAGCAATTCTGTTAATGATTTGCTTAATGTTCTCACTATACACAGTTGTCCCAATTCATTCTTGTCAAAGGAACATGTCCTTCTTAATCCATTTTAAAGGAAATAAACCACAAAGACTAGTTAAGTGCCCCTAAGGCTCTTGGTAGCCCAACATGTTAAGGCTAGAAAGGAGAAGAACGTACTGAAAAAGAAATAGCAGGCAATTTTTCATGCAGTTATTTTACAAACTGCACGCCTCCTGTGAATAGCGAGGCTGTAGCCAAAGCTGGGTGCCCCCAAGAAATATTTATCTCCCAATAACTGCAATACTTGGCAAGTGAGATCACTCACTACGGATGGGGGAAAGCGATGGAGCCAAGAATGCTTCAGCCAGGGTGGACCTTCTGCGGTCAGATCGGTCACTACAGCACGGTGCTGAGCCACGTCCGCTCCCACGCCCCTGCAGGTGACCACGGCTGAGACACCTCTGCTTGGAGATGCAGGTCATCACCGAGACGCCAGTTCGTGACTTGTCCCATTCGCTTTCGCTACATAGGCTGAAACTTCACCACCCTCTTTAGTTTTCAAAGAAAAAACATGCTCTGAAAAGAAATCCAGTTAAAAAAAAAAACACAACACAACCAAGCAACAAGCCAAGGCATGACACAAAAGAGCAATTAGCGCTTCAGCCTCTTCCTCAGCTCGAGCACATCTTATAGCTTTAGGTCTCCCCAGTTGAGGGGAGGTAACGGGAGAGAGTTGCTCAAGAAGCCAAAAGAAACAATAGCATCCCAGCTCTTCTATTAGTCACCAGAAATCGAGTTATGACTAGACTCAGCAGGGCTCAGAGAAAAGAAAAAGTGGTGACTTCATGCTGGACCAGACTTTTTAAATACAATTTTTTTTTTTTTTCTTTGTTGCTAGGGACTCCATCACCACTTATTAGAGCATTTTAGGTAGAAGGGTGCCAAAAGGAAAGGGGTGGGGGTCGGGAAGGATAAAAACCACATCTAAAAGTGGGACAGTTGCTATTAAAACAGAAAAAAAATTTTCCTGTTTGAATATTTTATTCTTAAACATGACAAACTTCTTCAAAGTGTTTTCACAAGTATTTGTGTCTGCTCTACATGGCTGGGTGAAGCCTGTAGAAATGTGTTCTGGTTTGCAAAATATTAATTAAAAAGACCAAAAAAAAAAACCCCCAACAAAAAACCCCAACAAAACACAAATTGCTGTAACAGCAGCAGTACTTTAAGGCAGCCCCCGTTAGGGCAAGGTATACCTCTGGGATAATGGCAGGAGCTGAAAGTAGCAGAGGCGCTGGAACCGGTAATTGGCATTTTCTTTGGGACTTTGTGATATTTCTGGAATGTGGAGGCAGTTTCCTATCTGCTAAGCCTGCTCTACTAAGTATTCATCTTCCTCTTGCACTTACTGCCTTTGCAGCCTGCTTCCAAGCTCTAGGTAGAGGCACTTTGCCTTCTTTGCTCGCACTCCTGAGGATGAATGTAAACACCACTGACCCTGTCTTATTCACCTCCCTTCGCACCCCGCGGCCATTCCAGTTCCAACTGGGAAGGCGGAAAACCAGAAACCCCCTTTTCTTGCTTTCGTTAGCGTGCAGAAGCAGGAGCGCCTGGTTAGGACAACGTGGACATTAGTCTGTCTTCTCCCGCTACCGCCTGGGATGCTCTTGCTAGTGCAACATCAAAGCAGAGACCCACACCACTCTCAACAAGCCTCGTGTGAAGATCACAGAGCAGAGTATCAGTGCAGTAATACTGGAAATACTGAGACAAGGCAGACACAACAGCCCTTCCTCCTCACAATGCTTTTTCAACTAGCTTTTTGATCCAAGTCTCCATGCAAGTCACAGAAGACAATTGTGCTTCCTGCATTCACATATAGGAATAAATAGCTCTGGATCAGTTTTCTTTATGGCCGGATTACAGAACCCCCTGAAATACTGATACGCTTATGAACAGCAGCACTGTGCAGTTCTGTGAGTATCCTTGGACATGCCAAGTTCATCTAGGATGCTGGTGCATCTCCTAGGCGTATGGCCCCAAAGAAAGTTGTGTGCTTGCTCATGTTGATGGAGATGTCAGCATGGACCATTTTCACAGCAATCTTCTGCCTGGCTTTGAGGAGGCAGACCCCAGCTGTATAGCAGGTATTGAAGTTGGTCTTGCCGGTCTCAATACTCCGAGTGCATTGCAGAAAGGGCTTTTCATCCACCACCACCTCATAGCTGGCAAAATCTGTGAAGTTTATGTAGTATACCTGATGTGAAGCAGGAAGAAGAAAGGTATTAAGGAGCGTATTTGTGCACATGGAACAAGTCCACATTCCTTTCAGTGCCTACAACATATACGTTCCCTCCGCTGACGATCCCTTCCTTGGCCCCGGGACACCTACACTCATGGGAGATCGACTTGTTTGAGGCAGAAGGAACCCCAAGCCAACCAAACACAAGGAACCTCTGTATTCCGCTCCATACTACCACAAGCATGCAAGCATCCGTGAATCCATGTATCTAAGGCTGAGCTACGAATCCTCGCTTTGGACCCTGCTGATCACAGGAAAAAGTACAAACCTGCACAGGCCTAGTTACAAAACCGTGTAGACAACCCTGTCTGCTACAAACAGCTTTTCATCCAACAAACAAACAGAAATATTTTAACTGAAGTCCTCTTTCACTTACCTGGCCAGTCCTGCCTTCTGGGTCCCATGAGCCTCCTTTAGTGTTGACATCAAAAATGCCCTAAGGTGTACTGGCAGTTGTACAGCGCCTTTGTAATTGGACTTGTGGTGCTTTCAAAGGCATAAGCTATTACAAGGAAGACACACTCTCAACCTCCGCAGCTTGGAAGCAAATGACCTTACAGTGTTTCTGCTGATTTAACCCCTAGGTCTAGCAGCTACGTCCCCATGACTCGCTACTTAAACCTCCTCCCACACACCGATTCTGCAGAACCGTGAGATGCATGAGGAAGACCTGTCCAAAGAGAAGTCAGTCCCAGGGAGCTGCTTCTTCCCGATAGATGAAAACCAGCCAGTTTGGATGCATCTGCTAATTCTTTTTAGTCTACATCCTGCGACCACAGAAGCTACACAAGACTGAGCCCCCTTTCTCCTTGATGGGCTACAAATGGGCTTCAGAGGCACAATGTGGTGGCCAGCAATTAGCATTAAACACTCGGGAATCGATTATCCTTTGGCCCACATAATTTTCCTGTCCCCATCCAAACCACACACATAACCAGGTCCGTGGAAGAGCCCCTAACCTGACACCCAGCGCCCGCCGGACCCGACCTGGTACAGCGCCGGCGGGGCTGCCGGCTGCACGGAGGCGAATCATGAGCAGCAGGTGAGATCAGAAGCCTGGAGCAAGGTGGGAGCTGCTCAACTGTGGTTGTCACACAGAAACTCTCTTGTCTTGCTAAAATCTGCCCCAGAACAGTTTTTCAGTCCACAGGTGGGTGGACACCCTGCGTGCCCTGGGAAGGGGAGAGCTTCGCAGCGCAGCGATTCTGGTCGGAGATTTGCAAGACACTGGCAGCAGCGCGTTACATGACAGTCCATCTGCTGCATCTCATTTGAATGGGGAGAGGAAATGATGTCTTAATTAGCGGTAAACTAAATCTTAACACAGTGATTTATTACTTTAGCCCTTGTTTAGCCCTTTTTACAGGAGCAGGTCTGTACATCCACCGTTGGTACCAGCTAAAGCAGCCGCCGAGCCACCCCGCTGCACGGTGCGGTTGCTGGTGCATCGTGTCGGTCTGAAGCTACACGAAGGTGGAGGCAAAATGGAATTACCTGGGCTGGAGTTTGGCCAAGCCACCCGGGCTGAGAGTCCTACGCTTACAAAGAGCGACATGGCTTGGAAACAATCGGGAGTTGTCAGGGTTTTGGTCTTACACCTCATTCTAAGCACAGAGCCCAGCGTCCTGCCGGGACTCTTGCCCTGCAAGGAGGTTTAGATGGGCTGGTGAATGAGTGCACAATGTGGAGGATTAAAAAAACAAAAAAGGCACTGGTGGCATGTGGGATCTGGCTGGGCGGCTGCGCCTGCGTTTTGGTAACTAATCTCTTGCAGCTGGTGTCACGGCGAAACGTGTGACCTTGCACTTCGAAACGCTAAGGTCTTCCTCCGACACACATCTCCTAGAGCACGAAGGGGTTAAAAGTACATACAAGTTCTTGGCATTTGCTAGTTGTCTGGAGCCCTCTCGTGGTTCATGCAAGGCTTCCATTGGAACACAAGAATAGGAGTTAGGCCTAGGACCGTACTCACTTCTACCTGACTATAGATGAAGTATGTGCCGTCCACCAGTACCTCCAGCTCCCCACTGCGGGCATGCAGCTTAAACACCTTGGGGTTCATAGTGATGCGAGACCAGTCATTGAGGACTCCACCTGAAAGATCTCAGTATGAGAAAACGGCAGTCACTCAGTACCCGTCAGAATGAAAAGCGCAGGAGCACAGAAATACAATGACATTGCAAGGTTTCATACACAACGGCTGGCACAGACTCAAGTTGAAAAGTCAAGTAACTCGGTAAGAAAATCCCAGAATTAAAGACCAGGGTGCGTTCATTTGGACTCCTCCCTAGAGCTCTCATCACCCCACCTCTTGCTGCTGGACACCCATGCCCTGCGGTGCACAGCACCACTCGGCCACATCCCTGCTTGTCCTTGTCAAGAGCAGTTCTCAGCCTTGAAAACTGGCGCACGGCCTTTTGTGCTGCCCTGTGCTGGGTACAGCCCAGCCTGCCTCCTCCTGACACTAAGCTGAGCTTATTATCACATTTAAGTATTTCACAGGCCTGGAAACACATTCCCAGCAACATCCCCACTCCAGAGCAACGACACTCTGGCACATGCAAATCCATGCCAGTACTGTAAGGTGTTTGCCAAGTTTTCTTAATCCACCTGAGAGGCCAGGGGCTGATTTTTCACGTTATTTTTGTATGTTCAGCTGCAGATCCCAAAAGACTTATGGCAGTTGTGATCACAGCAGCACTTCTTCAGGCGCCTCCTGAAGAGCATCTGTTCACAGTCCTTGTAAAAGCTTTGTTACTGGCGCCTTCCCTGATAGCACGGAATAAACTCCGCAGCAGAGGTAGGACCAAGATCCAATTCTCCAAGAAAGACCCTCAGCTGACATCACCCAGCCTTGAGACCATTAAATCTCTTCCTCTACTTTCCATCCTGTTTATTCCCCTTCCCACAGCTCTCTCCTCAGCTTCCACACCAAACAAAGCGGAGCTTCAGCAGAAGGTGTGCTGAAGACCACATCAACTGGTACGTCCATAAAGACCACAGCAAGGCTAGGATGACAACGGTGATTCCTGTCCTGATGGGAATGGGACTACATGTGGCCAATCTGTCTGCCCCCCCCAGTGCTGCTGGGCTGGAAGATGCTCTCAGCAGAAGTGTCATGATACAGCCTTCACCCTTGCTTCCAGCCTTGGGGTCATCCCCAGAAGAAAACCAGGCCGTGCAGCAAAAGAGACAAGGGCTATGATGGAAAAAAATCATGTACAACTACGGGACTGCACTGCCTCTTGGGACACATCTGTGCATGGAGGCCAACTTACGGTTACACAATCAATTTTAATTCTGGTATTCCTTGACTTCAACGTTCTTGACTTTGTAACTAGCATTATTGTAACAAATGCTTTGTCATTACATTTCCTAGGTTTTTAAAAGCCAAAATAACAACAAAGTATGAAATTGCATCACGTCACACCACATTATCCCCTAACTGGGGTCCTCAGCACAGTCAGGGATTTAATGATCCACCACCCAGTCCTCCGGCGCTGGAGCCGATGGAGTAACTGGCAAGACGAGCGGACCTCTGCTCTCTGGACGGGCCACCACGCAGGTCCAGAGGACACGCTTCGCCGCGAGCCCGGAGCAGAGCCATTCTCTGTGTAGGTGCCTCCTTTTATCAAACGCAACTCTTTTCCTCCCAGTCTTCCTCTGCTTTCCAGCTCCCTGCCCCCCGTCGCAAGCCAGCCAGGCTGCGCTTTCTGCTGGCTGTCAGCTGGACAGCATTAATGGCTCGCGGCGTCAGATTGTTCCTGAGCAGCAGGGAAGCACACTCCCAGGGCAATTCCCCCTCTTAGAGAGTAGCGTACGCTCTGTAAACATACAGCCTTCCCATTAATACAGGGATAATTACTTTCTGAACGTAAGCAAAACAGCATCTTTTCCCTCGTATTGTTCTCAGGAACAGCCGGTTTCCTCTTTGTTTTGGGGAGCTTTCCCCCACCCCGCTGCAAGCGTGCTTCCCTAACCATCAGAAATTTCGGCTCCCACAGCTCGCGTCTACCGAAAGAGAGAAACTGCCTTTCAGCAGAAGCGCTGGCCAGCCCTCGTCACCCCACACAGCGGGCAGAGGTTGGTGGACACGGGTCCTGCAGCCCCATCCCCGCTGCACCAGCCCGTGGGAACTGCAGCTCCCAGCCCCGGGGATGGGGGGACGAGTGCCGGGGCTGCTGCCCGCGCTCCCCGGGGAGCTGCACGTGGTGGCTTCAGCTGGGGACAACACAGCCAGCTCCTCTCCGGCACAGCCAGCCATCGTGAGCAGGGAGGCAGCAGCTAATGAATGAGACCCAGCTGTTGGCAAGAAGAGCAGGAACTCGAGCAGAAATTGGATAGGGAGCCGGGGAGGAAGGAGGGGAGCAAAGAGCTGCCTGGGGATGCGAAATGGCTCGGCAGGACCTGAGCTTAAAGGCTGTCGGTGGGGACAGAGATGCACGAGGGACCACGGAGGCTGCGGGCGCGCAGGCTCGCAGCGCAAGGCAGGAGGAGCCGGTGGCTGTGCACCTCTGCGTCCTCCCGCTACAGCTGCGCCTTCCCTGCCGTGAATTACTGGGGAAACTGGAGAAAAACACAGGCTAACGGGGCCAAGACAGGAAAAGGATACACTGAGGGCTTAAAATAGAACACAGTGGGAAAGAAGGCTGGCCATCGAGGGGCTGAGGAAAATCGCCGGCGGGACAGCAGGTTGGAGGAGGCACAGCACATGTCTGGAGGTCAAGGAGAAGGGAGATTTGGCAGCACAGAACTGCTGGGAAGTCTGGACAGAGATCATCTGGGAGATAAACAGGAGCGCAGGGGAAGCGGGGATGGAGACTCAGCAGCAGACTCCTCTAAGGCGTCTGGGCAGGGGAATCGGACTATCCCGGAGGGAGGCCAGCAGCGGGGATAACTGGGGAGTCGTGCTACAGGATGGACCCAGACCCAGGTACGAGCCTACAGGTGCAGGATGGGCTCTTTTCAGCAACTACCAATATCATGAGATCCTTACCATTCTTCACTTGGATTGCTGAGCCTTGGCCTTGGAGGTGGACCACAGCTGGCTGCAAACGAGATCACAGGGATTTAAAATTAATGGGAAACACTGTGCCATTTTACAGCCACTCGACACACCTCCACAGCCCTGGTGAGCAGTACAGAGGCATGATAGTGCCTTGAGATCATGAATGCTTTTTGTAAATGAAAAAAAGATCAGAGCAGCTGACAACAACATGTTTAAGTACCGGAGAAGGGGCAAGAAGCCCAAGCCAGATTAACGTGGTTTTCTTTTGAGCAATATAAAGGATGAGCTCAGGCAGTCACCCTGGGCAGCTATGACTTAGCACAGGCAGGAAGCAGTGGGTATCTTTCAGAGCTATACCACGGAACGTAACGGTAGCAAACGGAGCTGGTAACGCTTACAAAGATCCAGCCAAAGCTGGGCTTTTTCCCTTGAAAGGTGATCAACCAACCTGGATGTCTCTGGAGCCGGCCTTGTCTGTGGCACCTGCAAAATGCAATTTCACATCATTGAAGAGGAAGCTTGAAAGAGCTGCAGTAAACACTCCTATAAACAAAACTTCTCTTACCCCATAACAACCATTAAAACCCCATTTTTAACTGGAGGAGGACAGTAGCAGGGGTATGGGGCACAGCATAACGTTAAGAAGTACATAAACAAGAAAAAAGATTCATCCTACTTTTTCCTGGCTTATTCCTGCATTTCTGTCTATCATCATCAGAATTCCCCAACGTTATTCAACCGGTTTCCACTAGAAGGAAAAAGTGTACAACCCTTTTCCTGACCGGTAGTGGCAATAAAGCCGCTTGGCTGCAAGGATTACAAGTTTCACTCTGCAGTAACTCAGGTCATTCATTGCATTCAAGCTACATGCTGAAATCTCTTTGCTCCGAGAGCCAAATCTCTATTAAAGAGGAGATGCTTGTGGGCAGCATTCTGGAGTGCTAAGGACCTCATGCTGCTCCTGGCCTCTGCTTTGGCAATTTCTGAGATATAAACTGAGAAGTCAACCAAGTGTTCCTTTGAGAGCCGTGCGAGCTATAGGGTAATAGTCCTGGTTTCTCTGAAAATACATTTGTTAATACTAGGTTGCTCATGTATATCCAACAAACAACACTGACACGAACTTCCGCTAATTTGCACTTTAAAGAATTATTAAATTCAGGGATTTTAAACAAAATCATTGGCACATGACTCCGTGCAGAAAACAATATGGTGCAGATACAAAGAAACAAAGAAAAATGAAACCAAAAACTGCAGGAGAAAAATGTATTTCTATCTGGGGTATGGGGGCCAAGCTGCCTGGGCTCCTGCGGTTCCCGGGCTGGCTTTGTGGCTGCGCCAAGCGTCAGCCTTCCCGGTCCTGATGCAAAGCTCGGCCTTGGGTCAGCTTAGGAGGAATTAACACAGGCAGCGAGTCACTGCTGGGAAAAGCACCCTGCAGCCAGTTTGCACGCACGGACATCGATCCACGGCAGACTTCAGGAGGATGGTTAAAAGCTACTGAGGCTCCGTAGGTCTTTGCTGCTCCTTCTCTGCATCCCTCTTCGCCTGCAGCATCGCGCCCTGAACGGCTGCGCTGGGCTCCCACCGCGCAGCCCACGGGGCTCTGGAGCTTCTGCTGCTCCCCTCGTCCCCCCCGGGTGCAGGGACGAGCCCAGGAACACCCGAGTCCTACGCACAGATGCTGCACCATCGCCCTCAGATATTCCTCTGTCCTCAGGTGGAAACCTGGAGCTTTTCTATGTGCTGGTACAGCAGCGGTGCCACCGTGGCACCTCCTGTGTCCCCCCGGCGTGCAAAGGCTCTGAGCAGAGACGGTGACACCTACCTGAGGGGCCCTGCAGTCCAGGTGGTCCCTGAGGGCCCGGTGGGCCAGGGGGGCCGGGTGGTCCCATGACAGTCGTGCCGGGAATCCCGGGGATGCCGGGAATGCCGGGGGGACCCTGGGGCCCAGGAGGACCTGGTGGCCCTTGGGGACCATTGGGCCCTGGAGGACCAGCCTTCTTACCTGAAAAATAGAAGTTCAAATGTTAGTTCTTCTGCACACCAAGCACAGGATGGTCTTTTACCTGCAGGAAAGCCCTGGGAAGGAGGAAAGCAGAAGACTGGGGATGGCGCATCGCTGGCTGGAGGGCAGGGACAAGGAGGAGCACCCAGCCGGCCGGGGTGGGGGTCCCGCGGCTCCGCACCATGAAGATGATGCTGCTGGCAGAGCAGAGCAGGTCACCGCCTTGCAGGCTCCTTCCAGCATACGCAATTACATTTAAATGAGGCGCGTGGACTCTCCGAGGCCTCCCGAGAGATGGAAGCTCGGATGGCCTCTGCTCCAGAGCTCTGGCCGCAGCCCTCCCCTGGCCACCACCCTGGGGCTGGGTGGTCCCGCAGCCCCCAAAGGCAGCACCCCCGAGCTGGGCGCACCCCGACGGCGAGGCTGGGGGGCTCCCTCTGAGCAGCCGCACGCTGCAGCGCGAGCTGGAGCATTAAAAGTCGAAACGAACCACTCCGCAGCTTGTCAAGTTTTCTGTTTTCTGACGGAAAACAGTTGCAGTCTTTTCTACCTGCTGGATACGTACGCATCAGCACATCATCCCCCCGGCTCCATCTCCGGTCTGAGGGAGAGGTGCCTCCAGAGGGCAGTTCAGAGCTGAGCTTCAGCTCCTCTCCACCAACTGAGCACCCAGGGCGATGCAGGAGGCATCCCGGCCGCTGGAGCATGGGCACAGGGAGGATGCACTTCACATGGACGAAGGGCTGAGATGCTACAATGCCTCCAAATAATTAAACGTGCATTTTGAGCTTTGGATGGAGGGATATGGGAAGGACCAACCCAATCAGGAGGATGACAGCTCCTTTGTTTGCCACGATGCTCAAACACATCTCATCACGTGGTCCCAGGAAGAGAAACAGCACAAGCATGTAAGTAAAAATGACTTATGCACACTGGACTGAAATAAGGTCCTCAGGGAAAGCCTGACCTGTGCTCTCCTGGTTTTCCAGACCCCTGATAGAAATTATGTTCTTTTGACGTCATTTTTAAAATGCAACTTTTTAACAGCTTTTATGACAAAGAGCTTTATTAACTTAGCAAAATTGCTTCAACTGCTGAAACAAAGTCAGCTCTAAGGACAGAATTAGCAGCAGTTAGGATATGAAATGATGGTTATCGGAATGGTTTCTGAGTACATTTATGTACTCATTTCTCTACTAAATATCAATCTTTGTTATGGAACACAACTATAAGGAAAAACCCATCTATTTTAGTTAGCACAGAAGTGGAAATGTCTAGATGGCTGCTAGCCATGAACAAGGGCACATGGAAACCAGCGTGGGACAACTGTGCGGTTTAGTTTCAATGTGCAGAAAACTAAGTTAAAGAAAGCACGGGTGATGAAAGTATCCTACAAAAACGGGGCAAAGGCTTAAGGGGACAAATTGTTTGCAGCAGTATTTCTGGCCAGATTAGTAGCCGTGCTTTCAAATCTGAGCTGGCAACAAGCCAGCCTTCCTCTAATCCAGCAGTTCTCCTGCTCCTCCTCGGGATAATGACATGCTTTGGAAATGATCACCTCGAAGCAAACCCCTTACCTCTTTCCCCTAAAGAACACGTACTAAATTCTTCTCACTCACATCCCCTCCGATCTAGGCCATCCGAATGAAGGATCAGATGCACCAAGTCAGGAATCCTGCTGCTGTCACTCCTTGCTTTCCTTCCCAGGAGGGATACACATTACAGCTGGTTTAACTAATCTGTCTCAGAAGTCTGGTCTGCTACTAAATGAGCTGCTAGTTTAGCAGTAAAACAATTGCACATAATTCTGATGCCGCATAGGGACACTTTATTTTCCGTGCATTCCCACTCCTTCAAGTAATTTCAGCTACTTTTCTGCATTAATGAAACCTCACTTATAAGAGTCACAAGGCAAAAAACCAAATATTCAATAAGTATAAAGCTTCCGAGTCATCTTCTCACTGAGGGGACCCCAGCCCCACCGCAAGCAGCTCTCCAGGGAGGGTCTCCAGCACCCACGTCCCAGCGTGCCAAGTCTCTGTCTTTGCCAACACACACTAGGCAGGCTCCAAAACTCAGAGCAGGCAGAACCAGTAAGTTTTCCTTAATCATCGTTCACCAAACAATAAGCTCTAACTCTCAAAAAAATTACATGTGAGAATACCGTAACATTAAACTACTTTATACAGCGCTACAGCTGTATATAATACAGCTCTGTGAGAGCCTCCTGCTACTCCAGAGTTGCTACAAATACCACAGTCATCGTTTGCGATTAGTTTGGCTGATTTAACACGGGTCTAAGGTTTCAGAGTTTTGTTAGGACAAACATAAAATTTTACGCTGCTTTCGAGAGTAAATATAAACTAACCGTGACCTGTCTCAACTTCTCAGCTGTAAATTTCGAGGTTGTATCCAAGGATTAAAGGTGATCTGACGTGCTGTTAAAGTAGCACAGCCACGCAAAGCTCGGCCACTCTTGCTCCCACAGGTCGTGGCGGTGGGCTGGAGCCCCGGCCACCTCCCGGCACGTGCGGGAAGGTCTCTGGAGGGACACAGCAAAGCACCGAACAGCTGGTTTTTCTGTGAATTACTTACACATTAGGTGCAATGAGCTAGTACACAGAGAGCTGACATTGCACCTGCCGGTGCTTCCCTGCAGAGGCTTGGCCACGAGCACGTGCTGGGCGCCGGCGCCTGCACCAGCCCCTCGGTGGGTGCAGCTCCCGCGGCTCCGGCGCAGCACCGCCCGCGCTTCCCATCACCTACACCCCGCTGCAAACAGGCGCTTTGAAACGTGCACGGAAGCGTTTTGATGGTGACAAGGAGCAAAAACCGGTCCTCTGCCTGCGCTTCCCTGAAATCCAGACTGCAGCGTATTTTTGAGGATCGGTTTATCGAGCAACTCGGATCCTTTGACTCGCTCAAGTTCCTGGCAGCAAGTAAGTGTGAGACCGACCGTAAGTGTTCCCCAGGAGCCCTATGCAAGCAAGGGTGGCATCAGACGCCCCACAGAAACACAGGGCTGCCTCCTGAATAACCCAAGTTGCAACACTCACCCATACGTGTTTTAAAAAACACCCACTGCAAGAAGCTTGAGGAACGTAAAATCCAACAAAATACCTGTGGGCTGAGCAACACTCAGGCCAGACGCACAGAACGGTACCGCTGAGGTTAAGACACATCCAGAAGCGAGATGCAGAGCGTTTCTACATTGACTTTGGTGATCTGAAGGAGACCCCAACCCACAGCAAGTGGCTCCCAATAGCTGGCACGTGACTCGACTCTGCTCAGCTATTTAACTACAGCATCTTCAGAATTACTTCCACACAATGTCATTAACGCCCTTTGGCTTTTAAGGAAGGCTTCAACGAGCGCCTGTGCTGCCCGGCCGCCGCTGGGTCACACCGTCCTGCCACAGCAACGTGGGGACCCGGGAGCAGCTGATGGTCTGTGTGTGGCACCACGCACCGTGTCAGCCCCTGCCCTTCCCGGAGAGGGAACCTCTCGCTGGCTTCGCCTTCGGGTTGGCTAAAGAGAATTCATAGCCAGGTAACACCAGCCCAGAAAGGAAAATGAAATCAAAACTCAAACTTACCCTTTTTCTTGTTTTTCACTGAACTTGGACCTACAAAGAAAAAAAAACAGAAAACGAGTGAAATTCAGTGATCATTTCATCTTAGAAAATCCCCACTGCCATCAACACCCACCGACCCAGAGGGTACCTTCTCCAGAGCTGGAACAATATTGGCAACAAAACCAGTACGCCAAAGATGGAGAGTCTTCTGCTTCCTACAAACAATTACCACGAAGGCGTAACGATTTTAGCAGGACCCAGCTCTGCTTTACCCTCTCTTAAACTAGCAACCCGTGGCTGGTATAACACAAACGAGTGAGTTTTGGTGGGCACCTCTCCCCTTTATTGCAAAGACGAGTTAAGCCGCCTGCTGATGGCCAGCGGCGAAGCTCAGGTGACGGATGCTCTTCAGCTTTGAGCCAGAGCTTTGCTCTCAGATACCAGCTCAGCTCCAGCTCTGCTGAACACTGCTCAGCGTTTTGCCCAGAGACCAGCCATATATACCCCCTGAAGTCGCTGACAGAAGTGCAACACGTCAAACCTTCCAGCAGGAGAAATCCTGCGACTCAACAGAAACCATTTAAAAATACGACCCTGAACAGCAGGACAGGGTAGAAGAAAGTTAGCGTGACTCAGCTCTCAGCTGAGAGCAGTAACCCAAATACTTAAGAGCCAAGCTGTTTAAAAATAATAATAAAAAAAGTCTAGGAAAAACAAAAGCAAAGAATTAGTATGAACTAGCTTATTTAAACAATGGGAGTACAAGCCTCCCTAGCAAGAAGTGAAAATATTTGTAGTGAAGCTGAGAAACATGACTTCTTGAGCAGAAGCTGAAGCATGAAACATATTCCACTGCTTCCTCAGAAGTTAATCATGGATGGGGATGAACTGCAAAAATCCCCAAATATTTCCTTGCTGTTCATCAGTGAAATCCCTCTAAAACCTGCTAAAACACCTATCGAAGACTAAAATCACCTTTAACCGAGATACACTTGCAATGAATGGAAGGTAATGAAGTTGCTCCATGTCTGCAGTGGTAGAGAAAGAAAAATTGCCAATTAGTACAGAAGTGCCACATTCCCATGGCCAGTTAGAAGAAAGATGAGAGAAGGACCAGAGAAATATCCAATAACCGTACTGATGCCTTTTCAACAGGAATATGAATTCGCCCACACTATGCTGTTGGGTCACGGGAAAATTATCACAGCATCACAGCATGGTTTGGGTTGGGAGGGAGCTGACAGCCCACCGAGCTCCAGCCCCCTGCCACGGGCAGGGACACCTCCCACCAGCCCAGGTTGCCCCCAGCCCCGTCCAGCCTGGCCCTGAGCACTGCCAGGGATGGGGCACCCACAGCTGCTCTGGGCAGCCTCTGCCAGCGCCACCCTCACAGAAATGTCTTTATTATGATATTATCTAATTTATTATTCCTGCTAATTTACTGTATTTTTCTAACCCATACATTCACAGTATTAAAACACGTCGCTAGGACAACACCTCCGTTTCTAACCATGCCAGCCCCAGCATCCTGCCAGGGAGCATCACGGAAGCCAGCCAGCAGGTCCACCAGCAGCAGATGAACTGCAAAACCTTTCATGTGTGGCAAACACCGACAGGCTCCTCTTTCAGCATTTTCTGAGCTCTGCCGATGCAGAATGAGCCGTGATCATGCCGGCGATCTCCACCAGCCCTCATCTGAGGCACCAGCTAGTTATTAACGTTTTCAGTGAAGTGAAAAAAAAAAATTGTCTGGGGGATTTCATTTAAAAAACAACACCAACACAGCAAGCGAAATGCAAGTGCTGTGTATGTGTCTCTTCAGACCTCGGAGTCACGAGAGTTTATTTCATGTTATATATATCACACCATTAGCGCTATAACCAGAGTGAAAGTACAAATAGCTGCGGCGAGCCAAACACATTTGAAATGGATGGAACCAATTAGCTTCAAAGATGAATGGGAGGAATGAGAACCACATGCGATGTCAATGTTCACAGTCTATATTACAACACACGCATCTGTTCCAGGCACGGCAGAGAGAGATGTTACGGCTGTGCAAGTGAATCTTTCGACAAACACAAAAATACTTCTGACATGAAAAAAACACAGTATTATTAGCCTTGGGAGCTTCTGAGTCTCTGGGGTTTGCATCTGTTCGTCTCCCAATAGGAGGGGGTGGATAATTTAATTGTAGCAGGGAGCCATAAGGTTCATCCGATACGCCAGAAGACAGAATTTTCCTCATTTTTGCTCAAAATGGTAAACTCATGGGCTCTTTCTCAACTGAGTCTAAAACAGTAACATAGCCTCCTAGTTTGAGAAGCTGAGTGCCCCCAAAATATCAGACCTACATTCCCCTCAGTATGAAAGGTGCTGAGGCACAAGGCTGGAAAACTTCACTCTGCCCCAACAGCTATGTGCAGAGGAGGGGAAAAAAAAAAAAAAAAAAGCTTTCTGCCATGCTTCTCTGAGGCTGCACCCCAACATTTAAGCAATAAAGCTTGTTAAATGCTGCAGTGGTTGAACACGTACCCCACTAGTTCTCTGTTAATTGCTGAGGGAGGTTAAATAAATACCTCCAAGTCAAGCAAGCGTTAAGTCTTTCCTAGAGTGTTCTCCTACACTGTTCGTCCCACCTGGCCATCCCATTCCTCCTGCGGAGGGGCTCCCCATCTCAAAGCCTTTTACACTACCCACATTTATTGAGCATCGTCTCATGGAGGCCATTAGATGACCTGATTCCAAGGAAGGTCTATGAGAAGACACTTTTTTTTTGCTCCAAGACACAGATTATAAGCATATGGCACTATGGTCCTCGACTGCATCAAAGCCTTATAAAAAACCAAGTCACAGGATACCTACTGCAGCTCCGGAGTCCACAAGTAGAAAGAAATGGGTTTGACTTGAAGAATTTGGTTTGACTTGAAGAATTCTCCACTGACCAACGTGGCCTGCTACCGCTCTCGTGTCTGCTTTCAGAGGCTTCTCCGCAGTGCAGCTGAGGATCTGTTCCAGTGCTGGTGGGACCTGAGAGCAACCTGACCGGTCACCTCTTCCCCAGCACCTCTTTTCCCTTCCTAACAAAAAGAACCTCGAGTTTGCTTTGCTGGCATCACCTTTGCTCCTCATGAATTCCTTTAAGTACCTATTATGAAGGCACTAGAGGTCAAGTTCATGGTCTTGACTGCTGGTATTAAATGCGACAGCTACCCAGGCACAGCTATTTATCTCCGTATGTGTTTGCGCTTGACTTTTGTACTTCTTCCTACTATTCCCCCCTATCCCCCACCTCCTTTCCGCGTGCTGTCTGCTTGTGTTTGGGGTCAAACCAGACCCCAGACCTAGGGAGGTCCACCCCCTTCCATATTTCCTACCTTTCACCTGAAATTAAGTTTATGCTTACGCTCTATTCCCTCCTTGAAGGAGCTGTCAGCTCTCCTCAAGCCCTCGCTCCAGCTTTGCTTTGCCGAGGAAGGGAAGCTGACAGGACCTGGTAATAGAGAAGAGGATGGGGATACGAGAGAGGACAGGCTGGATGGCTCCGAAGGATAATAAGCATGGAATGAGATTCAGTCATACAAAATGCATAGTCCTATGAATTATGTATACGTGGGGAATAACAGACTTTTCCGCTGGATGGTGGAGCTCCTCAGATGGAGCCGTGGAGGACAACGCCTGCACGTGCTGAGCTGCTGTCGCACAGCCAGGAGAGGCAGACATACAGCCCCAGATGGATCAGTGGGAATACCTCTGGCAGACATGGGGCAATACTGAACCCACTCAGTAGGTGGGGGTGAAAATCCTGGGAGAAACGCCCTCAATCCTGATCATCTACACACAGAAAAATTAATTTAAATGAGAACAGTTTCACAGGATGACTCCTGGGAAGGTCAAGAGGTGGTCAGGCTGAGCTCGCCTGGTTGGCCATGAGCACTGGAGAAGGCTGTGGTGATGGGCATGGAGGGAGAAGACCTGCTAGGGCTTCAAGGGCAGCGCTGGCACGTCCTCATGTGTGCGAATCACTCCCCAAGACTACTAAGCTGGGAACGAGAAGGCTTCTTCTAATCTCCAGGAGGAGGAGCACAGGTCTGGAGGGGGTCTTCTGGCTCAGAGCAAGCCCTCCGGTGTCACGGGTCACTGCTTGAAAGTCCCTCAAAAGTTCATCAGTCCCTCTGGAAAGCGGCGAGGTTATTTTTTGCCTAACTACTAAGCTATGAGCAGGCTGCTACCCTGACGTGCAACGTTTAAGCTAGCTACCTGATCTACTTCTAAAATTTATCATCTCTTTCATTGGATTTCCTGTAGGAAAAGCCCACCGACTCCTGCTGCAATAACTCAGGCCAGCTCTACCACCTGCCAGCCCAGCTCCTCATCACGGGATGGGGTTTCCCCAGCAAAAGTGTTTGAGCAACACTGTGCTGGTCTTTTGAAGACCCTGGCTCTGAACAGGGCTCGGGACCTAGACCTCTCCAAAAGCTTATTTTCCACATCTGTTGGGAAAATGAAAGGGAACGATAACAGCAAGGGAGGGAATACAAAACCAGCAAGAGTGGTAAAGTTCGAGGGAAAGGTACAAGCAAGAAAAGACAGCTCTGTACGATAACAAAACCCCCCAACCCAAAGAGAGGAGCCACCCCAGGAGCCTGCCCGCAGAGCCATCCCGCCGGCCAAGGCTCCAGGCGATGCCAAGTCACTTCCAGCAGAAGCGCTACGGCCACGTGTTTTAGCAACGGGCCCACTCAGACGCAAGCTTCTCACTTAAGCTGAAGAAAATATTTGCAATAGATGAGGCTTTTGTTGTGTAAAACCACAGCTGTGGCCCAGCAAGCAGCAGAAGACATCTAACCATGCTTCAGGGAGCAGGTTCTAGCCCCCAGCTCCTGCAGCCCCAGCATCTGCTGAATCGTTTCCAAGGGCCTCAGAAAAAAAACCAGATGGTGATGCAACCCGAGGATATCACACATGACATGTTTGCTCTTATAAAGATTAATAGAGTTTACTTTCCCCCCCGTCCCCGATTTTTCTTTCTGCACGCTACACGCTGCTATGATTTACTATAAATACAAAAATATCAAAAACTTCTTTAGGACATATGCTGATATAAATAGTATATTAAACCCCCCCTGCGTTCACTTATTAGTTGTGTGTGTGGATTAACAAGAAATAGTTTAAATTCCTGCAAAACAGTTCAAACTGGTTTTATTGATGGGAACAGATCTTTGTAATTACGCTTATTTTATATAAAACCTATAAAAGGTTGACCATTATAGAAATCAGTCAAACAAAGGACGAATACCTAGGAAGGCTGCTGAGCTTTCTCAAATTCTCAGTTGCCAAGAGCAGAACAAAGTCAACGCGTGCCACTACCATTTTCTAGCAGCATCCGCATTCAGTTCAGAGCAAAGACATCTACTGATGTCTTTAAGATATTCAACCAGTTTTGGAAAGGTACACTGCACCAACCACCATGCCCTCTGCAGGCTGTGCCATCCCGTTTTCAGCATTCACTGCTTGCCCCTAGGATTAGTAATGCATCCCTCTTCCATCTCCCCAGCACTACGTTACTACAGCTTATCATCTGTCTTCTTACCTAAGCAGGACTCTGGTTTGGGGAATATGTAAGACCAGATCATACAACTGAGCCATCTCCATATTACCATCACTGCTCTACCCCTGAGAGATGAGAAGATGGAGGTACTGAGAAGTTATCCTCATCCCAGGTTGCAAACAGCATCAGACACAAAGTCTTGATGATTCATGAGATGTTGGCATCTTCCAGAAACGTCACATCACTTCTCACTCATTCATAAAATAAGCATAGGTGACCTGAAGTCATGAAGTCCACAGCTACGTTCAAGATGAACATTTAATTTTGAAGACAAGAACAGAAGTGGGGAGCTCTATGTGACTTATCTTATATGCACATTTTCAAAACTATGTTGTCTTTGTGCTCTTAAAAAAAAGAAAAAAAGAAAAAAAGCAGCTTTTTCTTTGAAGTATGAGCTTTTGGCTGTAGTTGGAAGAAGAATATTAGGTTTAATGATCACTGTTCTCAACAGCTATGGAAATTTGTGTAATGTATTTTTCCAAACCCTGCTAACCATCTGGTTTAACAAAGAGACCACTTGCTACATCTCAGACAAAGCTCTAAATACTGCCCAAATCCACCAGTGACTTCTGGAGAATAGCTAGCTAGCAGAATTTGAAACGAGTTCCCGGATATTAGCTGGGATACCATTATTAAGGGGGAAGGAACAGAAGCTGAGCTCTGCAGTACAGCAGATGACTGTCCCAGGACTCAAGCGCTCAACCCAACAACGCAGGCTGTTTCCATCTCTCACAGAAAGCTCTGACCACCAAGTGCCCCCCAGCTGTGACAGTGCCCACCTCTCCAGGAAGGAAGCTCTCTGCCACTTGGGGTTTCTGAAAAAAAGAGGGGCAGAGCAGCTATGAAAATGCTACCAGTCCCGAGCCATGCCTGGGAATTAACCAGCCCTATCAACTTTCACAGACATTGAGACCAGAAGGAACCATCACGATGATCAAGCATTAAAGAGGTCCTGCCCATTAAGCCTCCCATCAATCCCTTTATCTCTATTTGACTGATACTAAAGGCGGAGGGGGTGGAAAGAAAAGCTCAAGTGTTACTTGGGATTTCAAGTGATGAAGAACCTACTAGCTGCTTCGATGTTAAGTTGTCCCAACGAATAAGATCAAAAAACTCCACTTTAGCCAAACCTCTGAAACTCACTTGTTTCATTTCAGAACCAGTGTAATGACACTTACTTCACTCACATGGCTATGAGATATGTAAGGCTTTTCAAATATTTTTAAGTGCGGCGTTATTAATGCCAGACTATGGTGGAGTTGGGGAAAGAAGGATGTTAGCTCCCAAACACATGCTTAATCTAGAACATGTGGTTTTGGGGGAGGTTTGGAACCAATATGTTTTCAACATTTTCAGGAAATTCGGTCTATCCAGATGAAAGCTTCTTGGACCCTACTGAAATATCAGTCAGCAATACAAATACTGAAACAAGATGAATTTCTTCCCTTCCCTGAAAAAGAAAGTGCTTCTTCACCAATTCCAGAGAAAAAGGCAACAGAACTTGAAGAGCAGCTTTGGTATTATTACTCCAGAACATTTAGAAAATATGATAAATTATAGATCAAGGAAAATATCCCAGAAGTAAAACACATCGCGCACTACTCAAAACTTCTGGCATGCCTTGCCAGTGTTTTGTGGGGGGGTGGGATGGGGAAGGGAGGTCTTCTGCTAAGTGTGGAGGAAAGATGCTGCCTGCAATTACAGGCAGAATGGCTGAATACAAGTTAGGGATGCGGTGTCCCCGGTACAAGGCTAGTACTAATTTCAATAAATCAGGATACAGTGACTATACTACATAACGGAACGGGAAGCTCATTGTACAAAGCGGGGAAAGGGTGAAACAGTGGTGCTTGATATATCAGCATGGAAGGCAGAGCCCGGGGCTGTCCAGTTTTTCCTCAACCACCACTGTTGCTTCTCTCTCTGCTTTTCTTTCAATTTTGTTTTAAACTCTTCAAAATCCATGTTCACCCTTAAATTGTCTTTTTCTGGTAGCGTCTTAAATTGAGATGCTCTACGACACCATCCCATAAAACAGCGTTCCCTCCCTGTCCTTCATTTAACGGCATCTTCCTTCCACGGCAAGGCCAAGCGTCACGCCTGGAGGACATCCCAGCCCTGCCTTTGCTGCACGGAAGCTCTGCGCACAGCAGAAACACAAGCCCTACATTCCAGGAGCCTTTGCTTAGTGGTAGCCCTGTCATGTTCTGGAGTTATAGGCTGCTAAGTCCCCCGGACGGGCTCGGAACCAGTTCAGAGCTGACACTTCTGATACCCACCCCTGTGCTGACCCGAACTGCCTAACGCCCAAAGCCAGCCTCCTCCGCCCCGAGAGATCAAGAAGAGTTTGCAGCTCATCTTGTACTCTTCTGAGACACTCCCTTGGCTACATCCAATTTTTGAGGCTATTCTTCATCTCTTTTAGGGAGTTTTCCTGCGTCCGCCTATGTCTCCAGGGGAAGCATCCCACACGGAGGTCTCCCTTGACACTTGTGGGACCTTATGCTGCTTGGCCAGAGGGTCTGAGAAAAGCTTGTGCATCAACACCAAAGGCTGAGAATTGCTTCTCTTGTAGCAAGTTAGGTATGAGAGTGGCCTTCTGCTGCCTCACTGCTCTTCTCCTCTGAGCAATCCGTCAAAGGACAAGCCTACATCCATGTGTCATCCAGATGATCAGATGCTGCTCCAGGAGCTCCATGGATCAGTAGCCTGCTCCCTCCCGATTCCTCTGATCCCATACACCAGACCCCAGTTCAAGCTTATCGGTCTTAAAAAGAAATGGAGAGAAGTCACAGCTCATCCCTGCCCCATCCCTCGAGTCCCTGGAGCGACACTAGATGCCAGCGAGCCACAATCTCTCTTCCTCAGACAGCTTCAGACGATGTAAGATCTCATCACGTAACAGGGTTTTTTTGTTGTTGCCAAAGTCGGGGTTTTTTTTCTCCTGCCAATACTCATAGAGAGATTTTTGCCCCGTTTGACAATTAAAACCCAGGACTCTTCACATCTAGGAATCACTTGCTCAAGTTCCTAAGGAATGGGAGGACAGTTAAATGCAAATACACAGAGATAATGGCCAACAGTGACTGTAGGTTGTGATGTACATTACACTGATTTTTAATCATATTGAAGGGAAAAAAATCTTCAGTTACTGCAGTTCAAGATGATCAGAACTGAAGTGTGAGCAAAAGAGACAGACCCCAGAGACCACCAGCCAACCACCTGGTTTGCTGCTCCAGGGAAAGGTGCCCTGGTGAGCAACCACCCCCTGCCCCAGCTGGAAAGGAGGGAAGGAGCAGGATGACTGGAATTGCTCTCACACATTTACCAGGTTTCTCCACCTTAAAAAGGATGGTACGACTCGTGGGTCATCAGCTGCTGTTTGAAGGGACCCGTGCTGGAGCATGTAGAGACCCACCAGCCCTGCACACCTCCTAAGGGCTTTTTGGCATGAGGAACAACATAGGTGCAGGGCTGTAGGAGAACCAAGCTGGAACAGCAACCGTCCTTTAGAAGTCTGTCACCTCTGCTGCCGTCACCTCTGTCACGGTGCTGGTTCCGCTCCGGGGGAGAGGGCTGGATCCAGCCACCTCCCGGGGTCCCCTCCACCACACATCACCCCACAACCTCAGCTCTGCCTCTCCAACAGCCAGAGCTCTGCTGGAAATCACTACTCGCTGTCTTCTCGAGTAAGGCAGAGGTATCCTTACTCACTGCAACAGGAATTTCCATCACTTTATACAACATAAAGAACAACTAAGTTGACTGATCTCCTCAGTCCCATCCAGATCCGCTTTGGGATCGGTGACAAGGTACCAGGACAGCCTACTGATACCATGAAGGCTCTTGAAAAAAATATCCAGTCTCCACTGAGTAGGTGCAAGCACACCACAGCGCAAATGTGTTCACGAACAAAGACAAAATCCTGCTCCCAATTAACTACAGAGCCACTGTTGCTGGCAAAATAATACTGCACTGCCTTCTCAAAAACACAAAAAACCAATCAAACATAAATCTCCGCCCTTCTTAACTCCGCTCCCACATAATCAGTCCCAGCCAAGTTCCTGGGGTTCACACCAGAACCTGTGGCCATCATATTTCATTTTCCACACTCTCACTGGCTATGGAAGAAGAATATGATGCGCCTTTTGTTTTCCTTCAGGCACTTAGGTTGGATTCCAAATGCTGGATCTTTACAGCAGAGCTGACAAACAACATTAGTATTTCTAATTCAAGTATCTCAAGGCTTTTTTTGGCTTTCTGGCCGGACTCACAAGGCTTATTTTCTATACAGCACTGCACCCTATTGCTTACTTTATCAATACCACATATTTGAATTCAACAATTTAAAGCGTAGTATTACAGCTGTGTTTTTATTTTGTTTGTTTTATTCGGTTGTTGCTTAACACAAAACATTCTGACATTTTAAGTCATATCCCACTAAGATAAACAACTAACATATGTCATGAATTCCAGTAGAAATGATTCCCAAGTGGTGCTGCAGCAAGGTTTTAACCAAGCGTACGAAAGGCTCTCTTAAATTGTTTGCTGGATGTTTTAAATGCACTCTTCCCCACCACAGCTACCCATAAGGAATCGAGGGCAGGTGGGAGGAAAACTCTTCCACTGCCTCATCCCTGCAGAACTTCACATGTTTTTCTTCCTCTCGTACGTAGCTCCGCCTAATTGGATCGAAAACCTCTGCAGTGTGGAACAGCTGTCTGTGAGCTGGCGGTTTAACGACACGGAATAGCATGGGCTCCACAGCCAGGGACAGCTCTGTGTGCATATACATTACTTGTATTTGTACGAATCGGAAAAGGGGTCTGAAGGAAACCCAAGGGAGACCCCACCACTCTTTGAGCGGGGGGCAAAGTCAAGTCCCCGCAGCAGCCACGACACAGCGCAGCGCTGCCTGGCTCAGCCGGCTCTTGAGTTCATCCATTCACAGCATCTCAGACAGATTAACGGACTTCACCAAATCCTGCTCGTATTAACAAGATCGGTTAGGAACCCAACAATGTTGCTATACATCATGGCCAACAAAGCCCTAATGAAAACATGCCACTGCCATGCCTCATTCACAGCTTTGTCCCCAAAGAGTTTTCCAGCAGTGGCGTTCTTCAGCTTTGTGCAGCTTCAGCTAAGTGCTTTTCTTATGGCTGATGTATCTGGTCTACTAGAACCCAGCGAATTTTTAATGGGTGCCCAGACAGGACACAGCTGAAGACAACTTCACAATTTCCACCACCAGCGCAGCGGCTCTGGGTTTGGCTGTTCAGTCCCACCCCGGCCCCTACAGACAGAAGAATAAAGTTACAGAGCCCAGGATGCGCAGAGGCAGCCAGCCTGGGGGGGCTGCAGCAGGACCCGGAGCCTGGACCGCCGTACCTGGCCGTCGGGAAGCCGAACGGGATCCAGCTCAGCACCAGCTCCTCAGCTTTGTGCTAGAGCTGGTCTGTGACCAGATGGGCTTGGAGCATGTGCTAAGCAAACTTGTGTCTGCCTGCAAAATACTCTGTGGATGTGGCCAGAGAGCCAGTTTATTCACACAAATCAAAGCTCAGCTGCAAATACTTCAGCAAGACAGACAATAGAGCCTCTCATACTGTGGGAAAGAAATCACCAGCTACTAGCGGAGTTCAGCGTTTACAGCGCTCGGTGCATGGCATCCACAGTTCAGATGCACACGCAGTTCAGATGCAATCGCATTCCTGCCCGGCTGGAACATCTGTTCTCCTCTCACTAGTCCTGGCCATGTTTTGTAACAGAAGAAACTATCTGAGATTCCTGAACTTCAGTATTTGACCCGAGGCGTTATGAAAAGCCCCGGTTTTCAGAAGTGGAATTCATACGGAATCACCAGTCACTTCTAATAATGTTGGTCCCTGCTTAACGTGCAGCTGTGAAAAAAAATATCTTAGAAGCTTTAGTTCAAGTTCCAGCAAAGCCTGCTGAAGCACACACCGTAGGCTACGCGCTGGGAATCCATCAGGACAACACTGAAATCCACCCGAAAGTGGAATCGGTGCGAGTATCAGGAAATGCAACCAAGGTGAGATTCTGACCAGAGAATTCCTTCTCAAGCCTTCCGAATATCCTCGGCATCCCCAAATCTTCCAGCAGTCATCCCACCAACTTATCCGAACCAGATGGGAGGTACCAGGGAAGGACAAGCACACACCACAGCAGCTCCTTGGATGGAACAAATCAACAGCACTTAATCACGGCTTTATAAATACCAAGAATAACAAAGCAGGGTTTCTTTTGCAACAATCCGTATCACAACTGGAAGGGCTGGTGAAGAAAATAGGTTGCGTATGGATCAGGACACATCAACCATTACACTGTGACTTGCGAACCCTGTGACTTGGGACAACTCATCGCGGCCACCACACAATTAGGCTTGTACCCCTCCCAGCAAGTTAATTGCTTTTAACATTTAACATCCAATTGGGACAGCAACGTACCAGAGTTCAGCAAAGAATTCTGGACTCCATCAGCTTTCAGACCCCAGTTCCTCCTTGCTGGCCGATGCAGCACGTCTTCATGAAAACACCACCCTGAACGCATGCTGCAGCAACGAACCTCACCTCTCGGGCTTTCGGCATCACACAGCTTCTAGGGACAGAAAGTGGCTCCCACATCCTTCAGCTGGGACAGCACATTGGCTCATGCCCAGATGTTAACACCGCTGCTCTCCCAACGTGCTCGGGCTACCTGAGGCTTCCTTCAAGTTATGTCCCGCTGGGGTACCACCGCGCCGTGCCGCGCCGCCGGAGGACAGGCTTCAGCACAGCCCGTCACTGGGCACTGCAGCGAATTTGACCACAAAGCAATTTCGATATTAAAAAAAATTAATTCAGAGCGGTTTGAACTAAGGATAGGCTGAAAATGTTTCAGCTGTCTAAAAAGGTATTCTCTTAAGAGTTATACCTAGAGCAAGATGACCTCTTTTAATATCACCCTCCCCTTTGCTTTCACTTGTTTCCAGCAATGACACGGTACTGATCTGCCACTGCTGTAAGGGGGCTGAAACCAGGACCTAAACATCACTCTGGGGTTTTAGCCAGTTGTTAAGCTTCCCTGGATCTGCCTCAGTGGAAACATCGGTTAGAAATGAGCACGGACACAAGACTGTGGTCTGAAATAAGTCACCTATATATTTATCACTGTACCTTCATGGCTGAAAAGTGCCTGATGTATAAGACCTTATACAGCTACCTGCTGGATTCGCGTAACAGGTATAACGTGTGGATAAGGATCTGTAAATGAGCTGTAGCCTTAACTGTACCCTAGTAATAACAAGTCCTGACAGCCATGCCACAGGAAAGGGATGGAGACTGTCCATGAAGGTTCAAACATCATCTCTAATTACCCCCTTCTCCCATTTCGGGGGCAATCGCGGAGAAATTCTGGGGGAAATCAGTAAGTGCAAGCACTTTGTGGTGAGCCTTTCTTTTGGGACCGTCTCTTGCGCTCCAGTATCCAGGAAATGTTCTGTATTTACTGAGTGCTCATCACCATGGTTTCGGAGCACAATAAGGCTCTATCGCCCTTCATACATCTGTGTTTCTGGGAATGCCGGGGCTTTGGGGAATTGCACGGGCCGACACAAAGGCACCAATTGTTCCAGAGGCTGAGGGACGAACCTGCCCTTTCCAAAGGAGAGGAAGCCGGCAGGAAAAGTCGCTATTGTGATCTGGATATAAAAAAAAAAAAAAGACAAAAAAAAAAAAAGACCTATTGCATCATCAGCACTGCCAGGTTGGGATGGGGGGGATGGCTGAGACACGGCACCTGCAGCACTGGGGGGATGGAGGGTCCCCCGGCCAAGGCTCTGGCATCAGCTACCTGCTAAACCATCCTAAACCCATCCTAAACCCATCCTAAACCCAGCCGCCAACACCAAGCAAACACTAACAGGGTGAAACGCTGGACCCACATAGCTGGTGCATCACTTCCGAAGCTCCAGGTAGGAGCAGGGATCGAGATGAGCTTCTGCTCTCCCAGAATTTAATTTTCATTTCAACAAAAGCAATTTCCAGTGCTGAAACCCATGAGTTCTCATCGAGGACTTTCCTCAGCAGTAAGGACTGCCAAAGTAGTAGGAACCAAATTGTTGTCAGCTTAAGGACAGCCATCTGCTCAGCCTCTTCCCAGCTGCCATGCTCCAAATCAAAGAATGGATAACAATCACTTATGTTTCTCACCAAGCTCAATATGAAAAAATCTAGGAAGGAAAAAAAACCCCAAACCAAAAAGCAAAAACCAAACAAACCAGGAAAGCAGCACGGCAGGGATCTAACTGGGAACAGAGATGAAAGTAGGAGAAAAAGAAACTAGTTTTTGTTGTTTTTTTTTTTTTTAAACAATGTTTTTTAAAGAGTCCTATTGACATCTGCTTTGTAAATGCTCTGTCATTATTTATAACCTCAAGAGCACGGAATTGTCTCTGTAGTTACAACCATGCTACTCCCATATTTTGGCTTTGTTAGCAAAGAGCCAGCAGCATTTTTACTGGTGCTCTGGGAATAGAGATCTAACATTTCATACACAGTTTATTTAAAAGTGGACTAATTTAACATTCTTGATGGTTCCTTTTAGCACAACTGTTGCTAATTACCAGCTCCGGAATGATTTGTTAATCTGGGAGCAACAGTGGTTCCACAGCAGCATAAATACACCAAGGCAGAAAGGAAGGAGGAGGGGGGAAAGAGAAAAATTAAAAAGACATGGGAGAGGGTCAAGTTTTAGTGAATTAAAGCAAATTAAGTGACAGGTGGAGTCGGCAACACAGAGTAGAAAGAACTCTGTGACACGCAGCTGTAAGGGGGATAAAACTGGTCCCTGAGACGTAGAAAAAGCCAGCGGCAGTTTTTAAAGCTGTGCAAACGTTGGTTTTGGTGGCATGGACAGGAAGCTGGCTTGCAAGATGATCTGTGCTCCTCGGGACTGGGACAGGCACCAGCCTCCCACCAACCCCACGTGCCCATGGCAGGGTGACCCACGGCAGAGGGACCCCCGCGGCAGGGTGACCCACAGCAGGGTGACCCACGGCAGAGGGACCCCCGCGGCAGGGCAAGGCTGGAGCGGCAGCGAGCGCCCAGGCGAGCCAGGCAGGCACCTCATCCCAGGACACGACCTCGGCTTCTTTAATTGGTTCCAGGGCACTGTGCGTGGAGGGACACAAACAAAAATTAAGCAAAGACGATCATAAAACATGACAAGTGGGTAGGAGGACTGAAGCCGGAGTCCTCAAAGGAGGAGCCCTTGAAATACTGGAGTCATGTTTGGCAGCGACAGCATCCAGCCAGTAACTCTGCACTATTGCACACAATTTGTCTTGGGGTTTTTCAGCAACAAAGAGGCACCGGAGCAGCTTCGCTGCTCGTGGCCTCGCGTGTCCTATCCCTGCGGCTCCGTGCTCCGGGCACAGCCACGGCCATCACCCTCCCCTGGCCCCAGGGGACCTGCCCTGACCTGTCTCAAAATCCCCCTTTTCCCAGCAAAAGCCTTGAAAGCAAATTTTCCTAAAAGAAAAAAAACCTTTTAGCTAAAGAATTGTGTTATCTTTGACATTCATAAATCATCAAAGCCATGCCGTTACTGGTACCAGGATGAGCAGAGCTCCAACAGCCGTGGAAGGGGACTGAGCAGCCTCCCTCCGACCACGGCTTCCACGCTCGGATCACTTTGGTCTTTCACTGCATGTGTGAAAGGACTTGAAAGTTCATAAAATTAATTCCAGACAAATATTAGTGAGGCCTCAAGTGGAAAGCACATCTCCTTCCTTCTGGGAATTTATAGTTCATCCACTTTTATCTTCTGGAGGCTCTTTGGAGATCAAAGATTTGATCAACCTTCCCTTTGCAAAACTCATGAAGAAAACCGTGTTATCAGTACCGTGACGTGGTTGTTTTTTGGGGTTTTTTTATAGATTCATTGCCCTTCTCTAAAAAGTGAGATACCTTCATGTAGGTCTAAAACAAACAGCACAAGTTACAGAAGAAAGCTATTCTGCTTTTTATTGATTTTATGGTTGTCACAAGGTCAGTCCCTACCCTGACAGCTTACACTTGTTAAATGCTGTTCTACCCAATAAAACCGAGCTGGCCAAACACAAAGGAACTGGTTGCCAACGAAACCTGCCTGGCTAATGCCACTAGGAAAATGACCTGTTGCTCTGGCAGTTGTCCCCATCTCCATCGCGCTACAGAGTCAAATCCCCTAAATTTACAAAAAGACGTGTATAAGGGGTGGGAGCGTGCTACGTTTCTGGACTGACTCAACCCTGATGCATTCAGGGAACATAAAGACAATCTGGGAAAGGAATGCAAGTTGTAAAAGTACGACATGTTTTCACCTGGGCACAAGGATGATGAGAAAAGCCCTCGTTAGCCCACCGACCTTCAGCATCTATTTCTCACCGCGCAGCGATTCTCTGCACATCTGGCAGTAGAAAGGCAGCACTCCGGCAGCCTAACGGACACGGCTAATTCCCCCGAACATCTGCCTGCAGCACTCCATTTACACTGCTCGCATACAGTGGAAACTTGCTACTTACACAAACGACTTGCGAAGACACTGGAATAGATTTCAAGGAGCCGGTGCGAAAGGATTTGGATCCTGCCTGAGCCATCTGAGCATCAGAGCGACACCGGCTCTAGAGATGATGGCCCACATTTAGCTGGAATCACTCAGGGAGTCTGTACCAAATGCATCATACTTGTCAGCGTTTCGGGGAGGAGGAATCCGGGGAGTTTCATGAAGCTCTTTCTTGGAGCCGAGCCACAGGGAAACGCTTTTCCACTGTGAAATTGTGAAGGCTTCGGGGGAGATGGGAAACTCCCAGAGCCAGGGAGCTGGAGAGGAAGGCTAACAACAGCCGGGAGGTTTACAGCGCAGTCAGGACTTGGGCTTAGCAGGCATCAAGCCACGCTGACCACTGCCCCGTTACCTCTCTCCCTGCTTTCCCTGGCATCCAGTCCCCTTCTCTCTGTATAGAAATGGACCTGTCCAGTAGGAAAGAGCGGGAGCATCTCCAGGAGCTGGACATGGGAGGCAGTTCCCATGTCTCAGTGTGGTTGGAAAATCATGGAAAGACAGGATTGGACATCAAATTCCTCATACCTAAAGCAGGCAGGATTCAAGCTGGGGGAAGGGACTGAAAGTGGAGTTAGTTCTAATTATTTTGGCATTTATTATTTAAGTTCTCAGCAAGTGTTCAGAGTGGTTTTGGTGCAACAAAGATGTCGCAGTATTTACGCTAAGTTATGCTCCACCTAAGGACTCTGGTGTTGTTCTTAGAAGAACAAAAGAGGTGACATTACATGACCTCAAGCATGAAATATAATTTTAGCAGGGTTCATTTTCCATTTTAAAGCATGCTTCAGTTGTCCAGGGGCTTTAGAGGGCACCTGCCGGGTGAAGAGCCAGCGCTTGGCACCACAGCTCCTGGAGAGCCCTGGGAGCCACCAGCAGGTCCGCGGGGTCACACGCCACCAGCCACCCGAGAGACATGCTCCTGGCTGCCTGCATCCCCGTCCCTTCCCGCAGTGGCCTCGGCTGCCGCGGCCCCGCTTGTGTGAGCGCCTCTGACGCCCAGCTTCCCACCGCCGTGCCTTGCAAAGGCTGTCCCTTCCCAGCCTCCAGGCCAAAGGGTTTCTCTGCTTCTGGCCATATCTCCCAGACCTCACCCCGAGCAGCCCACTGGGGCCCCTCGCAGCCCGGCTCCCGCTCCCATCACCACATCCCGCACCAGCTCGGCCCCTTCACAGCCACCAGGAATGGCCTCCGTCTCCCAGAACTTCCCAGATTAAAGCTTAAAACGCTTTAAGAATCCCCCCCCCATCAGACAGCAGCAAGGACCGGCATAAGGCAGATGCTCAAGGATCTGGTCTGGCCCATCCCATCACGGAGCGGGTGGTGGGACCGTCCACGCAGGGCAGGCACGCTGTCACACACCAGGTCCAAAACCAGCCAGAAGGTCTAAATGAAGAGACCAGATCCAAGAGCAGGGCTTTGGCACCTGAGCCTAGCGGAGCAGGACACGTGGAGGCGGTGATGGCACAGGGAAGCAGCAGCTGCTGCCCTGCAGACCAGGCAGCACCGGCACACCAGGGAGGTCTCGGGCTGTCACCCAGGGCCACCAAGGAAGCCCCGATTGCCCTTGGGGTTTGCATCGCACATCCTTGTTTTCATAGTTATCAAATCACAGATAAATGATTTTGAATTTTTCAGTACCTTTCTGCTCTCTTAATACAAACTCTGTACAACTTTGACTCCCTGTCACACGGGCTTTCCGCCCACCCGGGACTCCGCCGCGCTGCAGAGCCCGTTAGAGCAGTTACCGTCCCATGATGCAGAAGTTCACAGCCGTTTGCTCCACCATGAACAGCTACTTGATGATTTTAAGCAAAGACAAGCGTACAGAGCAACAAATACAGGTATACAAGCACAAATCACAGCCTTAAATGAGCACAGAGCCTCACTGTTAGAGAAGAAGCATCAAGGACGAAATTACTAAGCAGCACTAATTTGCACAAAATCACTAGACCTACAGTTGCAGAAATCAGAACTACTGGAATTCCTCATCTGAAAGGCAATCAAAATCAGACAGAAACTATTAAAAGCCACAGACGCCCATTTTTTTTCCCTCCCTCACATACAGAACTCTGTATCATGGCCATAACCATGAATTGAAAAAAAAAGAAAGTCAGTCTTCTGCTTGTGTGTGTGAAGACGAGACGCGCAGCGGCGAGGAGGGGAGCGGGACTCACCGTCTGGCCCTTCGCTGCCTTTACTCCTTTTATTTCGACGGACGCGTCTACCTTCTTCTCCAACGTGCAGCTTTTCCTCAGGGTGAAAGAAGTTCAGCAAGGCCAGCTGGAAGAAGAAGGACAAGTTTAAGCACCTTTGGCAAGGATGGCTTAGCCGAGCAGGAGGATCGGATCCCGAATGCCGAATCCTTTCCATCAGGGAGAGCTCTGCTGAGCCGAGAGGGAGAGCCAAGGGATACGTGAGATGGCTGCTCACGGATGCTCAGCTCATCCCAAGGGAAACCACAAGGAGCTGTGTCCCTCTGGAAGCAGTCTAAGACTTGGGAAAACTCAACCTGAAGGGTTTTGGCAGGGAGAAGCATCCCTGCAGGGCACGGGGGGCTGCAGGGGCAGGGACGCAGGTGGCGTCAGGGGAGATCTATAGCTGGAAATAATCAAACACCCAAATGCCAATGCGATCATTTCTAATTATTCTCTGCAAAACTTGCTCAATCCTGGATCTCTTTCACCAGTATTACTCACTGCCAGTAAGTTTTTCCTCTCTCAAGCTCTCTTCTGCAAGCCTCATTAGCTACTGAGATTCAAAGGTCTTCAGGGACCTTTAAATCCAATTCAGTACACCACATAAATTAACACTTTAAACCTAGAGCAAGTACATCTTTATAACATGATTTTTGCCAAGAGGCAAAAATTTTATGTAGCGACCTCTTATTAATCAAAAAATAGTTGCTGCATTAAAAACCCTTTGACAGTTATTAAATCAACATCCCTAGCCAGGAACGGGAATTTTGGTTTAGAAACTTCACCAGTCCTCCCAGCTAGCCCAGGGCACAGCAGCTTGACACCAGTGGCATTTTCCCCAGCTACTTCCACTTCCTAAAATAAGGAATGTCACGAAAGATTAATTAGGGGCCAAACACCTTGTTCTGCGTGTTACCGCACCCGCCAACAACCAGGGAGCTCTGGCCATGATGCGGTTTTCTTTACAGTGAAGAAACCCGATCACAGTTAGTTAAGCCATAAATACACACCCAAGCCAAATCCAGCCTAAGACAAGAACCAAAAGGCTCCGAAAAAGCAGCACCAAAGGTTATCAAGTGCGTTATTGTTCTGAGAACAAAACCTGTGGCGTCAAAAGCATCTCTGAAATAGCGAAGCAGAAAGAACTCCTCCCATGAACTGCTAGTTAAAAGAGTGGCTTGTTAAACTCCAGGCCATAAAAATCCCTATCAGAAGTAATAATCACTGAAGGTCTCTGCTTTGGATGTGCCCTGGGGCTCTTGCCTCCCCTCTCCCACCCCTCAGAGCGCAGGGGGGTGCACCCCCTGCTCCGTGCACCAATGCCTATTCCCGAGTTATTTCCCATGCACACACGCTCTTCTTCCAGCCCAAGAGCATCCCACTCCTGCTTCCTACGGAGCAACCGCTGGATTTTACATTTGCATCTTGCTTTACTCCAGCAAGCCCCAATACAGCCTTACGAACGGGATTTGGGAAACCAAAGGGTCTCCCAAAAAGAACCCCCCAAAGCACTTCTCAGACTCCCAAGCTGTTGCTATTTAATTTCGCCAGTGCACAGGCAGGTCTGCATTGACCACGATTCCAGGTGTTTCGTCACTGCAATAACATTGTGTCCGAAAGGACCCTGGAACACTGCAGGATGGCCTGGGACCAGCTCCCTGCATGCACAGTTATATTTTTAAACATACCTAAAAAGCAATGACAAGTAAAAACCAGCACTTATCTACCTAAGGAAGGACTAATCACAGTGTCAGGTAAGAACCAAAGGCTCTCATGTACAACTAGTCCTAGTAAATGGGGAGAACAAGGGGTGCAACTCCCTCCGCCCATCTTCATTATCCTCCCGCATCCCACTGCGCTGACCCAGGCACGGAACACAGGAGCTGGATGCTCCTGCGGACGCTGCCAGTACCTTCCCCTGTGCAACAAAGCGGGGCAAAGGATGAGCAAAAAGTGAATGTTTGGGTTGTGTTTTTTTTAAACCGCTTATTTAAATCAAGCTGAAACACTGCAGAACTAATTGAAGGGACAAACTGCATTATAATTCAGGTTAAAACTTCAATGAAATCATCAGCGTTGCTTTTGAATGCTGTTATTACTTGGCTCTCTTATTGGAGCTTTACAGAACAGGACTAAATAAAACCACTGACAATGGAGCGGTGGGGAAGCAGCCCAGTAAGGTGTGCAGCCTCCCACCACAAACCCTCCTGGCTCTGCCCAAGCGGCACACGGGCTGCTCCCAGCGCTCAGGCTAAACCCAACATTCTTCATATTGAGAAGATTTTGTAATGGCACAGCCCTAATTGTGTCAAAGCAAGCAGGATTCCTTGCCCTGCTATTGCAAATACAACTTTAACACAGCATCCACAGCACAACGTTAAGCTCACCCCACGCCACCTCCCTCCCTGCATCTGGGCACTGATGCGGAATAGTGATAAATACACCGATAAATACACTGATTGCTTTTCCTGCCAGGTGTAAGCTGGATCCTCACGTGCCACCCTCCCACCCACGCTGGAAAGAAACAGAACTACTAGTGGGCTTGGAATAATTGAGAGAAGAATTTCATAAGGAAAATCATAAGGATTTGGAAAGGATGGCATCCCCCGATTCTCTCATTGACGGGTTTTATCATTTTCAGTGAAACAATCAAAATTACTCAAGAGACTTGAAAGCTTTTCGCAATCTGAACAAAACCATTTCAGTTTAGTCTCAGAAGAGGAAATACAAAAGATCAACACAATGTGTTTGTTTTCCTGGACAGTTAATCAAAATAAACTTCTCTATTCACAAAACTCGTTACAGGGCTCTACGTGCTTTGGTCAGCAGTAATAGTAATGTGAAACCTTAGATTTAAAAAAATCAAACCCATATAAAAAACAAACTCGAATTATGGCTACCAAAGCACATCCCCCAGCCACTTCACCCAGCCAGACCTTCCTCCTCACACCATGGATGCAGGATGCAGTGAGAGCCATCGGCGCTGCCCCAGCCCTCCCCTGCCGCTTCCACAAAACCAGTGTTGGAAAGCATCGAAATCAGGACCGAACCCTTTCCCCTGCCCTGTCCCCTTCACTGGGCTCCTCCTGAGCCCCCCGAGGCTCCGCTGCATCCCTCCGGAGCCAGGGACCCTTCCAGAAGCCACCTCTGCAGCGCTGCCACCAGGCAAGAAGGTCTCCCTGGAGCCTCCTCTTCTCCCGGCGGAACAACTCCAGCTCTGCTACCCTGTTCTCACCCACGCTTCGTTCTTACCTCACACTCATTACTCAGCAAAACACTAAACACTGGCTAGAAGCAACCTACCCATTACACTGTGTCTTCCTAGTAAGACCAAGTCAGAAAGAGAAATGCCAGTGAGGGCGAATGACCAAAACACAACTTTTAATTAGAAAAACCAGCTTGTCGTGACCATGCCAGCTACGAGCGCACACTGCTTGGAGACCAACCCCATGAAACCGAGCCTGAGACTCTGTGCGTAGCCTGGTATGGACACAACTGGTGCGAGCAAAGAGAGAAGAGCTTGTCCCAGGGACTACTGCCATTGCACTTTTAATTTACCGGCATTTAGCCGTTCATTCCCAGAGGTCCATCTCCGGGTGGCGGGAGCTGCTGGGAGCACCGGGGAGCTCAGGGGCAGGGTGAGGGATGGCCACGCTGCCTGCTGGGGTGCAGCCCCCCAGGAACGTCCCGCTCGGCTGCCAGCTCCCGCGCTGATGAAGGCGACGTTTCTCTCCGATGACTCAAGGAGCCGTTGTTCCCGGGGCTGCAGCTGCGGGAGGTCGGGGGATGCTCGGCCACCGGGTCAGCCCATGAAGGGCTGTGCTGTCTGCCTGGGGACGGCGGCTGGCACAGCTGCGCCGGTCGGAAGAGCAAGCGATGCTTTTTCCATTCACCGCCCCCTGAGATACGATTAATATATTCACTCGCAGCTCTTGGACTCCGCAGCTTTGAGTCTGGACGTAAGGGTGCATGTTGTGGCTCAAATTAAACTCATCTACTCCCTGTTATTTGGTGTGGCCGCAACAAGGGAGAGGATTTGCAGAGTGGAATGAGCAGATGTTCGCCACCCATCCAGCAAAGTATGATGCAGCCACACAGACAGATGCAAAAGGAGCAATAACCTTCAGTGCAGTGCTGCTGGCTGGACACGAGCACAGCGTTCCGACACGGAGCTGGTGAAAGCAACACTTCACATGCCCAAGAAACATGCTGAACAGCAAGGATGCCTTCTGCGGGCTCCCTGCCTGCGCGGGGGCAAAGCAGCGGCTGGGCAGGCGCCTCTGTCCATCTGCTGCGGCCATTCCCATGGCTGAGCACTTCCCAACGTTTTCAAAACACCCAGAAATGTTTTGCACAAGTATCAGTTGCATCCTTTTAGGAAAACGTGGAGCGAACATGCTCGCAGGGCTTGAACGAGCTCTGACCTGCTGAGCTCGGGTGCCCCACGCTCGTCCCCCTCGTCACCGCTTGTCATGTGGAGGTGCAAGACCTGGAGCTTTGCCGGCTCTGGGAGATGAGATGCCGGAGCTGGCGGAGCGCACCGGGAACGCGGGTGGCCCCAGCCCAGGGGATGCTGACGATGTGCAGTGCCGGGCGGACACATCTGCGCTGGCCGAGCCCCCTGCACCAGCACGGCAGCTGGAGCAGGGCAGGGCTTGGCTGGAGCGCCCCGGCTGCGGCATCCCTCCCTCCTGGGGAGGTCTAGGAGAAATGATTGCTCTGGTCCATCGCTTCACTGAAACTCCTCGCCCTCAAAGTCAGGGAGAACTGATTCTCCCCACCGCTACACTTGCAGAGCAAGAGTGTTTTTGAGAAGCCCAGCAAGCACATACCTGCTCCTAACAAAGCAGTCCCATTTTTCTCTGTATAGCTACGCAACAGTGACAGAAAAGTCTGGAACAATCACCATTTCCCTCCTCCCCCAGTCTAAAGCCCTCAGATTACCTCAATTTTAGAAACACCATGTAAACCCATTAAACTCCATACTCTTAATCAAGCAAATCACTATAGGATGCAAAAAGGTCACACAGCCAAGAGAGGCAAAATCCCAGGGGAAACCATACCTCAAAATAACCTGGGAAACAATAGTAAAGGCATGCCTCCCCAGAATGAATCGGTTCTACCTTGGTTTCTCTCAGCAAAATAAAGAAAAACAAAGGCATGCATACAAAAGCGCTGATTTTCTCTGCAGCCACACGCAGAAACCGCTCTGGAAATGCAGAACAAAGCTGCGCTGGGATGTCGAGGGAGCACAGCGGGAACCCCAAAATAACGCAGCTTGCAGTCACTTCGAAACTCATCTGGTTTGTCAGGACGGATGTACCACACTCTACAGATGTAAGAATAAAGAGACATGTGTGTGCTTATATATATACATTAAAAAAAATTAAAAAATCTAAGGTATCATAACATAGGAAGCTTCCTTGAAGCTGTGAAACCCAAATGTGCCACAGAGTTATGGCTGGATGTACAAACCACATGCAATAAGGAAAACAATGCTGGGATGCTGAAATAGCTGTTAAGGTTTGCATCTGTAATTGCATCCCTCTGCAAATGCCTTGAATAACACACATGCCTCAGAAACACTTTAGAGGTATGAAGATCCACTGGACACAAAGGGAATGTATTTCCCGTGATCAAACAGCTTGAAAATGAGAGAAGTGGAAAAATATAACCTGACCTATGCAATTATGTACTAAAGGCGTACTTTTTTGCTTATGCAAAGCCAAGTTGGTAGGAAGAACTAGTGTTGTCTTCCTGATTAACAGCAGAATTGGGAAAAGCACGCAAGCGTTCAGGTGCACAAGCCCTTTTCAGTGAAAAGTGCATTCTTGCAAAGCCTTTCAGAACGTATTTATCACTAAACAAAACCCCGAAAGAATTCTCTGCATGCTGTGTTACAAAGTTGGCTTCCAATTAATCATGAGAAAGCTGGACCAGCCAGCTTTAGATCTAATCAATAAAACCCACACTCTCCTGCAGCACAGTGTCCTAAAGCACCAGAGAGAAAAAAAAAAAAAGCATGAAATCATCCCCTTGCATTATTGTTTAATGGTATTGTTGAAGTCAAATTCCCTCATCATTTGCAATTTTGGAGATCATTAGTGTGAGAAGAGTAATAACAAGACTCAGCTCTGCAGAAGCATTCTTTGCAAGCAATGCTGTTTTTCTGGCGCTCTGAAGTTCAGCCATCGGAGGTTGCGGTTCAGAGCAGCAGCTACTTGAATATCAGCCCCATTGTCCTCCATCAGAAATTCGCCTCTGGTAACACGTGGTGCAAAAAAAAATTAAGTAGAATATTTATTTTCAAACAGACTAGAAAGAAGCTTGGGGAGTAGCTTTGCTTTATTGAAAAAAAAACCCCAACCCCATTCAACATATTTTAAGTCTTGTTTTTGTCATCATTATTTTTTCCTCATAAAAATGCAAGAAGCGAAAGAGTGAACAATCCCCATTTCAACATGACAAAAATTTATACACGATGTCTTGTCTGCAAGACAAGCCACAGCCCTGAACGCAAAACTCTTGTAACATGACATAGACCATGAGGCAGAACGGAGTCAGAGATAGCGATGGAGAGAGTCGAGATTATACTTTCTCTAAGCTGGAATTCTCCTAACCCATCTTTCTCCCCCAGACCCGGTGTTTTCAGCCCAGCTCAGCTGTGTGCATCCTTTCCAGGGGTCTGGCATAGGTTACACACTGTCCTCCGCCAACCCCTCCCTCCAGCAGCTTTTCTGCTGTGTGAAAGCTCAGGTATGGTCCTCTCCTTCAAGACTGCCCATAACTCTTCTCGTCCCTACTGATTCATCTGTCTCATCACGCCCCGGCATCCTTGGTCCCCTCCGAGGCCAGCCGCATCCCGGCTCTTACCAGCTATTCATCCTGAAGCCTGAGGCCCCAGGGGCACAAACCATCAAGCTTTGAGCAGACATGAAACCCACCACAATCCCCCCTCATTCTGATCTGCACGCAAGGATCGTCACTGAGCCTTCTAGGCCCAACGGTGACGCCTCAAAAGCTTTTTTCCACCCAAAGCTATGAGGCAAAGCAATTCTATAACCTAGAGAATAAAAGCACCAGCGATGCTAGGGAGCTTATCCAAAGCCGGGCATCGCCTCCATCAGAGGTCACCTCCATCCCACTACTCATGAGGAGCTTTGTAACGAGCGATGGCCGAGGAGCCAAGCAAGTACCTGACCATTAGAAAACAGAAATGCCCTTGGTCTCCCCGATGGAGGTGGACCAGGGAATGCCATGTACCAGTGGCACTGCAACAGCCACTGCCAGTGGGCAGGAATGCCTGTCTCGGTAAGTCTATGGCCCTTAATGTGCCTTTTAAGAAGCAGATTTGAGACGCTTTCGATCTGCTGAGCATTTCTGTCCTTGGGTTGAAAAGCCTTTCCAAAGAGGACTGCGCAATCCCCGTTTTCAGAAGGCCAGTGAGTCACGCTCCCGGGTCTTCTAGGCACTGCGGTAACAGAAAATCATTAGAGAACAATAAAAGAGGAGGGAGCATATTTTCCTAAGTTTTTATTGGTATTTTAACTTCATTACCCAGGAAAGCCACTGTATTTTTCAGCACAGAACATTAAATCTGATTGCCAGTTATCAGTTCGAGCCTCACTACAAAGCAACAAACCAGCGAATTAATTGCCTTTGCAGGGTATAACGCAACTCCTAAACTCTCCTTCAGAACCGAACCCTTCCCAGAACTTTCCTCGCCTTTCCTCCTTTTCATGTGTTCAGAGCTTTTTGTAGTCCAGATCTAGGATAAGTCATCTTTTTGCGTACTGCAGACTCCCACAGTTACAGCTACTGAGCTTCTACTGCCAGAACTGATACCCTGGCCTAACGACGGCAAACCAGAACACAAGTATTTTAAAATTTCATTTGAACTTCAGTAGTGAAACGCCTAGATCAAAGAAACCCCCCAAATGCCACTCCATTTTCCAGAAACAATCCTATCTTTAAAACAAAAGCTTTTTTTTTTCCCCCCTACCAAAAAACCCTCAAAATCAGGAGCAGGTCGCTCTCTTGGCAGCTACTACAGGCAGCAAATTCCGGCAATGCGGGCAGGAAGGCAAGTCAAGGCTGTACGTCGATACAACTGCTTCTGAAACTGCCCAGCTCATGACACAAGACGTTACTCCCCAATATGAAGTGCCTCGCCACGTGTTTCCAGCAACACAATGCTGTCTCATGGTGGTTTCTCCAACTACGTCAAGTCTAGAGGCTTTGGACAGTTGACCAAGCTTCTGCGCTTTCCATAAATTCAGCTTAGTTCGATACGCAACGCACCAAGCGTTCACATTTCCACCACTGATTCACTTCTACTGCGCCAGTGGTTACCTGTTCTCTGTGAAGGATCAGATCAGCATCAGCTTTGCTCCTTCCACACGCTTCTGTGTTAATGACAGACGACGGGCACACACAAACCCAAGCTTTCATAGCAACGGGCTTGAGATCCTCCGGGCTGAACGCCAGCGGTGCCAGCCCGCTGGGCAGCAAGGCACGAGGCATGCTCTTCCAGCCCCTGGTCTTGGTGGTCCTACAAGGCAGCAGGACTCTCTGATGACCTGGGAGTCCAGGTCTTCTCCAGCAACCACCCTGCCTTGGCCCAGGGGTATACAACGTTCATCCAGGCTGTGGCTGCTCTTCCATTTATTCAGCTGCTGGTACATGACTTCAACCTAGCGGGAGAGTTTCACCCATGCAAAAACCTCAGCCACAGTAATTAAGGCGTGAGCTTCACAGATGCTGCCGAGGAGACAAAACCTGAGGCTCCAGTGAGAGCTGCAGGCTCAACGCCAGACGAAAGCTGTTCTGTGCCAACACCGACACCGCGCTGCACTGGAGGATAGCTCCTCATGGTGTTATTTTCACAGTTTCCCTCAGCAGCCACATCTGGGCTGCAGGTCAAGGGAGAGGTGCCAACATCCATGGAGAACATCCCCTGCATCCACCTGGAAGCAGGGAGTGCTGACCACGGGTGCGGGTCTTCACTGCGCACAGGGATGGGCACCCAAGGACTTCGCCCTGGAACATCTAAAACCGAAGTCAAGCATGGTGGAACAGACTTCAGCGAACCAGCCTACGAACAGCGGTGCTTACTGCACTTTTTTTTAGCAAGAATAGGATATAAAAGCGTGAGCAAAGGGAAAACCTGACCCAAGTGAACGTACCACTTGATTTTTAGTTTCTGTCAGCTCAGGGAACCTGAAGCAAATGCACTGAAGCCCCGACAAGAACCCGGCAGAAGCAGCAGACGGATGGGTTTGCTCTGCATGGGAGAGGGGAAGAGTGTAACTCTGGAGAAAGGCTTCTGGCATTCCTTCAGCACAGGCGGAATAACCCATGCAACACCGAGAAACACAGTGTCTGTCACAAAATCTCTGTATAAAACTTGTTCCTAGCATAAAATGGAAGCAGGCACACGGTCCAAACCCCTGGCTTACACGTACATCACAACTTCGACTGACTTCGCAGAAGCACCCAGGCAGCTAAACTTGATACCAAACCAGCATCACCTCCAGCCGAGAAGACCGTGACGTGCTTTACCGCGTCGTTTGCCCAAGTGCTTGTCCCCAGACAGCCTTCTGCGGAGCTGCCGTGGTCTGGGAAGGAGCCGGTGCCTGCGGGAGGCCGGCGGACGGAGGCGCGATGCCGCGGGCGGGCGAGACCTCAGCGGCACAGAGCGAGGGCAGAGCCTTCCGATCTGCTGCACCTGCCGGCACCGACGGGGAAAGCTAAAAACACAACCCAGATGTGCGGCAGAACAAGGTCAAAGCCGAGTTTAACACCATATATGAGAACACCTGTAGTAAATTTTTAAATGGTAGCAAGAGTAAGGGATTCCTGCTGCAGGCGTTCCCGTCCGGGCACAGCAGACCTGCAGGATCCGAGCGCTTTGCTGGCAACACACTGGTTAAAATGCCGAAAAGTATCAATGTCAGTGCAAGGTAAGGAACTTAAATCAGTTCCTTTCGTCTCCCAAGGAAATCAAATTTAGCTGTGAACCAGCGCCAGACAGAGATCTGCTGTCTATTAGCATGAATTCTCAGTTTTTCACATTTTAATCAGACTTCATAGTCTTTTTCAGTCCCATTTTCAGCCAGCTGGGCTATGTCCCCCTCCATATGGAGGTCACGGTTTCTTCTCCTGCATACCAACAGCAATTCTTTTCTTATTTTAGCGTTTATGTTATCAAAGCATTTGTGCTCTTCTAAAGAGGACTGCACACGCTTGCACTGGGGGACAACCCCATAAGCCTAAGCGACTCTGTTAGCCATAGCTTCTCCTTTTGCCTGTTTCTCCATCCGTGCCTTTGCTCATGCTTTCTCATGACCTGGATCTTCTCCAGTACATCCAGGACAGCATGAGGTCAATAGCACAATCCTCCTCAAAGCCGTAATACCTCTTTAAAAAAATTCCCCAAATCAGGCATTGCTCCAGCAAAGAGCCCCAGGGCTCTGCTGCTCTACTTGGAGAACCTCTGCTGCCCTGTGAAATAAAGAACTGGGCTCTTCCCAGCCTGCAAAGGCTCGCCTTCAGCCACCCTTGGGTCTCCTCCTTAGGAGAAAGTTTCTTTCGCCATGTTTAAAAACATTTTTAAGAATACCTGGCATGTTCTGTTAGCCATGACAGAAACACTGATCTCATCTGGCTTCCACAACCAATATAACATGAACCGTAACGAGACAGAGCGACCATTCCCAGAAGATGCTGCTGGGCCACTCTCCACTGAGCATGCTTCTCCTCTGCCCAACGCCTTCCACTTGCACCACTTTCAGACGCCTGTTATGAAGCAGGAGCACTGAAGCCCCAACAGCTCAGCCAGCTGAGAAGACCAGCTTCCTGAATGACGGGTCACCTCTCTTTTGAACCCCATCTCCAACGCAGACGTACATCCAAGGTGATAAAGCCACCGATTCTTGCAAGAAGTGACCAACCCGCAGAAGAGACACAGCCGGATCCTGCTCTGGAGCTTTCCATTGAGAATGTGGCTGCACTACCTGAATTTATGACCTTTTTCAGTTCTCTGGTATTTTTCCTTTTATCTTTCAAAGTTCTACATAAAGCCATTGCTTGAGACGGGACTGGCTGCAGCAAAGAATGGGTTTGGACTCACTCACTGAGATGGGCCCTACAGCGGAAAGTTACAAGAGAACATCTGCCAGGCACTAGAACTGATGAACTTCATTCTGCCCTTGCTATCAGGCATCCACTCCTACCCTATTTTTGGAAACCTTCAAAAAAACTTCATAATTTTGAAATCATTTTGCTGTAAACTGTTCAGATTGATGAAGTTTTAAAAACATTTTTCCTTGCTCCATAACAAAACAAAGCCTTCCTGTTAAAGTGCGTTTTTCCTTTCAGCACAAGGGTTTTAAAATCCTATTTTCTAAATCTGGATGTTAAAATTGGCCTTCAGCTATGATTAATTTTTATGACATTTTATTGGAAGGAGAAAAACGGAAGGGAAGGAAACAGGAGGAGGGAATCAAGTAGTCCAAATCAAACAGTATTACCATTAAAATTAAAACAAGTCCACTGTAAATGTAACATCCATGAAATAATGCTTCCAATATAAGGATTAAAAAGTCCACTACAGCAACCGGGAAATAAACTCAATCAAATTATTACCCGTGCCATTAAACAGTTTCCATACTTGCGCCCCTAACGAAAGAGCCAGAAGCCCAAGAACAAACTAACTGCCGACCTTCCTCCGTGCAAGCGCGGGGGTTCGGCAGCGGCACCGCGGCGTGGCCGGAGCTGCCGAGCCGGCACACGGTGCCGTCGGACACCCACAACCCTGGCCTCGAACTGCTTTTATCAAGGTGGCTGCTTGAGACAGCGAAGGTTTTAATGCCGATTCCCGTACCTGCAGGAGCGCACGGTATTGTGGTGCGAGTGTGCACGGTATACGGGCGGCAGCCAGCATAATTCTATAAAATTAATCGGTTCAAATAAATTATGCCTTGCTGCCTAATTAATCGGATCCACTGCAATTAATGTCAAAACAGACTATGACCTCATACAAACGGGATTAAAAGCTCTGAAAGCGCTCGTTTTGTTTCAGGGCATGGCAATGCAAACAAGTCACCGCAAGGCAGAGCCGGGGCGCGGTGCCGCGGCGTGCCAGAGATGCTCCTTCCGTGTGGGAATTGCAAAACACCGTATCCCACAAGGAAAGCGATGCAAACCAGGACTCATCAGAAGCAAACGGGACACAGCACGGGAGCGGGGAGGGGAGGGAATGTCCCCTTGAGCCCCGGCTCCAGAAAGTGGGGAGCACGGAGGTACCGCTCAGCACACAGCACCTGCAAAGCAAGTTGCCTCCAGAGAAATACAGTCCTTGCCAAAAATTGAAATTATGCTGCTGTTTAGCCCCCTCCTGGCTTGGCTTCCGATGGCTGCACGAGTTCAGCTGGCAGTTGTCTCCTCTGGAAGCACAGACACCCCGAGCTCGCTCCCATTGCCCCGGCACCCACTGAAACCACCGGCACAAGGTGAAACCTGCCCCCCCAGCACTTCACGCGTGGCTCCAAGGAGCAAAGCTACGGCAGCCTGAGCTCGCCTGCCGGCTGTGCCATCTCCTCACCCACCCTGTGCTGTCTGGGCAGCTGAGGGAGCCAGAGGTGGCACGCAGGGATGCTGCTGCCCCTGCAAAGGCAGAGGCTGTGCCCGCCAGACCACGGTGCTGGCACCAGTGCCGCGGAGCCTGGCCGAGTGGACATCACTGGGTCCTACCCGGGGACTTCATAAACCACCATTTCAGGCACAGCGGAGCAGCAGCAAACTGAGCTTTGAAGAAGCTAATGGTGCCTGGCTGATCTGAATGAGGAACACCAGGATGTGCTGTAGAAATGGAAACTACAGGAAAACAGCTGGGAGGAATTCAGGAATGTGAATTTTCCGTAAGACACTATCTCACACAGTCGGTCCCAAACAGCAGCAACGCGTACATCCCCAGCCGCGCTCTAGGCTGAGCTTTGGGGCTGCCAAATCACCCAGCTCCACTGCTGCTGTACGGACCAGATGGACTAATAACCAGAAAAACATTCTCCGTTTACTCCCTCCATGGAAGCAGAAGGGCTGCTTTTAATTGAAATAGAACTGCACCAAGCCACCCCACCGTCTGAGCAGCCGTCCATCGAGCAGAGCTGCAGCTGGCACCGTACGAGCAAGTGCATTTCGAGGCTGAGCCAAGGAATTACATTGTCTTTTCAGCAAAGGAACCTCAAATTACGCCGCTCGGTCTCCAGCTGTGGGCATGAAACACAGCAGCAGTAGACAAGAAAGGAGAGGTGTTCGTTTTGTGCAAGCCAAGCCTTTCTGCTTCAGACTTTGATGTGATGAACTAGAGAGCATGTCTTTCAAACAGGCGAGAGCAGCGACAGCAAGATGCTGCACACAGCAGCAGTCAGCACAGCGTCTCATGCCGTGAGGGACCATACGTTGTCAGACCATCCAGATGTTTCCATCCAGCAAGCCAGGCCAGCTGTTGCACAGCTGCCTCAAATTGGGCTTTGTTAGCTCTTGTGCGGGAGCAGCGCTGGGGAAGTGCTTGCCTGTGGCTCGCTTACAGGTTCTTACTTTCTGACACAGAAACGAAATGTTTCTGTATAGTCCTACTAGTTTGTCAAGACGAGTTTTAGCATTATTTTAAGCTGGTGGAATCTGCTTGTGCCACTGCAGTTGCTGCTTTCTCCATTGTACGGACGCTGCAAACCGAGGCACTGGAAGATTAAGTGACTTTCTGCAGGCTAAAAAAGTCTGGAAAAAAATTTCATAAACATTTCTGCCCATGCCCAATGCCTAAAATGAGGACTAAGCTGGCTTCTACAATTTGTAAGCTGGCTCTCAAGTGTTTCTGAAACACCACTTACCCCCAATTACTTAAAGTTCAGTATTCAATTGCAAGTGTGCACACTGTGCACGAAGGTGTTGCCAATCTGTTCCTCTGAAGCAGACCCTGTTGACCCTTCCCCAGACAACCTAATCTTGTCACTCTTTTTTTATTTTTACAAGCATTCATTTTATCATATCCTCCTCTTTTTACCCAGCAAACTGCTGGGTACCAGTTATGGAAGCGGCAAGTCCCCCTGGAACAACCCAACTCCTGCCAGCAGTGAGGTTTCAAAGGCAGATATAGATATTTATATATATTTATCTATCTACCTAGGTACCTCGGGCACCCCCAGCTCCAAACCCTGGCTTCCATGGCTGGACCCCCCCTGCCTCATAGCTGCTGCCCCCCGGCCCCACTGGAGCACATGTGGCGAACAACCTGCCCCAGCGTGACTGGGGACGCGCCGTGGCCGATGTCCCCCCGCTGTCCCACAGCCGCCGAGGCGCAGGTTTATCCCTCCCCGCAAACCACGGCGGGCGCGCCGATGCCAGCCGAACAACTCGGACTACTGGAGCCGGCCGGCAGCTTTTTGCCCGACTTTTGGCATCGGGAAACAGGCAACAAGTCCAGCAGCAGAGGCTGGGGAATTAGCCAGTGTGTCCCACAGGTCTCCAACATGCACCTTGGTGCAGCATGCATACCGGGGGGCTCAACTGGGCACTCTGCACGCTCGCTGTTAATGGGGAACACTACCACAGCGAAGGGAAATTAGGAAAACAACCCACTCCTGCAGCCAGGGAGTATTTTCCTGCTTTTCTGGGTGAGACGAACAGCTACATGGCTTGGGGCTCAGTAGAAGAAAAAAAATAAAAAAAATACTGTTTACAGACAGAATTTTGCAACTTCTCCAAATGTCACCCCAGGTCATATTTTGCCTGAGATGGGGACGCGAAACCTGAGCAAACCCCGCAGGCTGCGCAGCCCCACGCGCGCACGGAGCAGCCCCGCACCCGCCCCACGGCGCTGCCAGCGCGGCCACGGACGGGCAGCAACATCTGCTAGAGAAGGACCCGAAAACCTTATGAAGGCTTGAAACTGAAGGATGGAAACTGTTTAACTTTTGCCAGGAAAAAGTATCAAATATATCCTCACTGGATTTTTCAGACAGTTTGGTTTGGTTTTGTTTGTTGTATTTTTTTTCTTTTCTAAAGCTGAAACTGGCTTTCTAAATCATCCTAGACAGGCAAACAAACAGGGACATCACATTGATTCAATATCCAAGCAAAAATTATTCCACTGGCCAGGTTTTGCTACAAATTAAGTGTACTGAAGCCTTTCTTTTTCCCCATTGTACATACTGAATCTGCTAAGAACCGCTCATCGATACAGCCAGCCGCACCGCCTGCACAGCCCAAGGTCGAGGGCAGGATCTGGCTACAATCCTGTTCCTGAGGAGCCACAGCATCAGTGACCAGCTGGAACCACCACCGCCTGGGTCACGCCAGGGCTCTCAGGATCATCTCGGAGTCATGATGTTGTATTCCCCTGAGCCTCAGGTCAGCCAAACCGGGAAAGGCTCCCACAGCCCCCAAGATGAACGAGATATTTTACCATAACCTTAAATAAACAAAAAGCAGAGGAGACAAGATGCTGCCGGGAACTACAAAGGGCAATTGTAAACACAACAGCAGATAAAGCAGATGGATGTTTTAAACAATCATTTGTGCTAGAGAACAACACATGGGATATGTCCCCCAGCCTGCAGGGAATGAAACTACTGCAGCCAGAAACCACGTCACGCAGTCAAGTCTCAGTTTACAAGCATTACCTGCTTGCCCCAAAAAAGCCCACAAATAAAATCCAGGGCAGCAGCAATGCGTAACATTGCAATGAGAAAACCCAAATGACTGAGGATCCCACATGGAGCCAAGGATGCTGGACACCCTGCCGCAGAGATCTTGAGGTCCCCAAGGCGAGATATGCTTTTGGTGGTTTTAATTACCGCAGAGACCTGACAGCCAGCACCCAAAAGGAGATGGAGATGCTTGGTCTGGATCACAGTCAGAGGCAGTTCTGGCTCTCCTTAGCTTTTCATGCAGAGAGAACAATTTGATTTTTTTGTTAGCAGGCTGGAGAGGCGCGGGGCTGAGATGGAAAGCAGGGTGAACACAGCCGGCAGGAGGAACCAGCCCCTGTGCCAGATCTCGCTGTCCTCACTTAAAAGGAGACACCCCCCTAAACAGAAAGTAGCAAAGAATAGAAACTATCCGTAAAACCGCCTTATAAAACAGATTATTTTGGAATTACACCATCATTTAGATGATGGTGTTTTGGCAGCAGCACTCCGCAGGGGTCGGGCCCCTCCAGAGGGGCTCCCGCTCCCCCGGCAGCGCCTTCACCGGCAGCTCAGCGGCTGAAGTTTTTAACTTAAAAAATTAAAACTGCTGTCTGACGAGGCTCAGGGCGCTATCTGGTCCCTTGCTCCCAGCTTCCTCTCCAGGATCAGTGAAATCCATCTGCCAAACATGCAGAAGAAACACCGAGCAAGTAAATATTTAGCCAGACCGGGGTTAACCTTTGCAAAGCGTGATGCTGCTCCTCACCACCACCTCGGCTGACCCGCTGCTGGCGCTGGGCAGGTCAGCCCAGCTCAGCCCCTACCTGATTCGAATCCCACCTCTCAGGGGTGTCCCACAAGTGTCCTGTGGAAGAGCAAACCCACCGGGGAGTTAGGATGGGGGCTTTAACGTGCAAGGAAATGTCTTGATGCTCAGGTGCCAGAGCAATCCCGAAAGGAGACGGCCGGGCACAGCAGGCTGGTCTGTGCCAAGCCCCGGCCGATCTCACCTCTGGCCCCCATGCAGGGCAGCTACGGCAGCGCCGCCATCGAGCGAAGAGCAAGATGCTGAGGGGTGGCGATGCCAGGAGTTGGAACACCAGAGCTGCGGCCACCCCTGCCCCACGGTGCCGGCAGGGTGGACATGCTCCTTGCCGCTGGGTGTGACGACACGTCGTGTGACGCCGGGTGATGTCCGTGGCCGGGCCAGAGACAGGCGCCGGGTGGGTTTGCTCAGCAAAGCGAGGGCAGGAGAGCAGAGCAGAGCGGGGAAGCCGGCTTCCCCGGGGCGGCCGAGGAGGAGCAGGCAAGGAAACGCTCCCTGCTGCGTGCACCGCTGCCCAAGAGCGGGTGAGCTGCAGTTTTTGAGACGTGAGCGCAGGAAGGCACTGCAGGGTCTCCAGCTCAGGGGGGGCTTTGCAGGGCAGCTCCCCAGCACGGCCAGACCGCGTGCATCTGAAAGGGGCACGACGTGGGCTCCAGCCCTCGCCCACCACCCCCCTTCCCACAGCAACCCCTCGAGCTCAGCGCAAAGGGAACCCTGACACCATCCCAGCGCTAGGACTAATGTCACAACCAACACTGGTGACACACAGCAGCCCACCAGAACACCCGAGAGATGCCCCGGAAGGCAGATGGAGAGCGTATCGCTTCAGATCAGAGGTGAACTCCAATAACGTATGCATACATCAGACCAATCTGCATACACTCAGCAATACCAGCACATGCCAGACCCCCAAAGGGCACGTTTACCACCTTGCTTTGCCCGGGGAGGGGCTCTGCCTACAGCCCCATGCACCGCAGCTCTGCACACAGGGCTGGGGGCGAAGTGGGAACACTTCACCGGTACAGCAACACTGGGAAGAGATCCTGAAGTACACGCGTGATCTTAGTCAAGGAAATTCAGAAAAACTAATGATCAGTCCCGCCTCGTTACCAGATGCTCACATATATCACTCGGCAGGGAGAACAGAAAGTCAGACAACTTTATGCAGCAAGGTCAACATTCAAAAGGAGAAGGAACCCAAGCCCTCTTTCAACTTTTAGAGTCAAAGAAAAAAGAGAAAAGGAGAAAGAGCATCTGAAAGGGATGAAATATGCACGGCACCCCAGAAGCATAAAATGTAAATCCCCCAAAAAAGTCAGCCAACTCTGCTAAGAAACCTATCACACTTGGACTGAACGTGCAAACCACCCTGTACCTCCTGAACTCGCCTTCTTCTGGGGTGCTGTCAGTTTTCCATTAGCAGAAGAGAGGAGGGATTTATAAAACAGCTGTTTCTGTGCAGACACGATATCCAGCAGCATGTCCCAACACCTACCCCTTCGGTCCTGCTTTACCGTCTCACCCACACCCCTGAAGTGGCTCTTTGTCAGGCACCGGAGTGTTGACATATCCTGTTCTGCGGCATTATGCACAAGGGAAAGCAACAAAAGGTTGGGCTGCGCGTGTTTCTGTGGATTAGCTGCTATCATCCTTCTAGCCAGGAGCAGTACTTGTACCGTGTATTTATCAAGATAATTCCCTTACACAGGCATTAAGCAGAATACCCAGTAGAAGTTAGCAACTGTTTAAAGCACCATAACAAACAGTCTTTGCTCTTGTGCTCCCTGGCGATGGAGCAGAGGCACAGGTTTCCATCCAGACCCTCTCAAAAGTGCTTCACTTCAAGCAAAACAGCAAGAAATCGCCACTTGCTGCATGCAGAGCGACAGGGCAGGGGAACCCGTGAGCAGGCAACGGTGGAAGCTGCTCTCCCACTGTTTTTTCTAGCTTAGCATCTCCAAGTCAGCTTCCAGCGTGCCTCATAGAGCCCCAGCTGTGCTGCAGTTAAAGGTCCATCCACACCCCAGCACCCCTCTCGACGCCAGCGCCAGGCTGTACCTTTTAAGAGCTGTTATTTACCGGTGAGCAGATGTCGAGACACACCGTTATGTGGCACTGGAATCTTTCCATCGACACCGCCAGGGTACTCAACTCTTGTCGCTGAAACCAGATCAGGAAACCTCTGACCCTGGGGAAAGGAAAGCGTGCCAGCAAAACCCCGGGTCCCAAGCGCCAGAAGCCCAGAGCACAAGAGCGATGTCCCACGGGAATGCTGTGGAGAAGACCTCCGTGGTCACACCACTTCGCCGGCAGCTCCCAGCCTACACGGGCTGGGGAGGGACAGTGCCCGCTCCCTGACAGCCCCATCCCATCGCGGGGCCAGGGACACCAGGCACCAGCACCCCCTGCGAAACCCCCCCGGGTAGCAGCAACCAGATGTGAGGGCTCGCCGGGATGCCCCCCCCCAAAAAAACCTCCCCATCTCCATTGCCTCAGCCAAAAAACCCACCCCAGTCCCCCCGGTCTCCAGCAACGTTGCTCCTGACTTGTCACCTCTAAATCACAGTGCCGCCAGAGTAACCGGCAGCGGGCACAGAATCTGCTCTTAAAAAAAAACTTATTAGGAAAAAAAAAATTTCAAATGAAAGTCCTATTCCTCATGCATACTGCCAGCTTGTCATGTTATCAAAAACCTTTAAGTTTACAAAAAACACCCAACACCCTCCCCCCGAATTATCAAACTCTAAGCATTAAATCCTGCGTCTTCACTAATTTCACAACTTTTCTTTCCTTAACAACTCATTAAGAGACTTAAACTGCAGACCCCAGAACAGGGCCCTACGTGGCCCAGGACACTAAAAAGCAAAAATGAGCAAAACGAGAGGGAAAAAGGTTTATTCCTGCTTCAAATCAGTAGTTTTGGCGTGACAAACCCCTCTTAAAACAGAAAAGCGCTCTGTTAGCAGACACTGTCGCAGCTAGCAAGGCGCTCCTTCTTTCCAGTTTATCCTAACTCAAACAACTTGTGCAAAATTAATTGTTATTTTCTGCAGAGCAAACACTCAGAAGCTGTGTTACCCAGCTCTGAAGGGTTAGCTTTCTCTTCGCAAATCAGACAAGAAAAAAAAAAAAAAAAGACTTAAGACATAAAACATGAGCTTTTATATAGCTTGAGGTCATCTTTGTCTTTCTTCTGGTAGAGGGACAATGCTCGTCTCAAGTGCATTGGGTGGCCGGGGCACGCAGAGATAAAATGGAGAGGCAAGGAGGTATTTCATTATAATAAACATAAAAATAAAAATTTAAAAAATAATTAGTAGTCAGAGGAAAAAAAATGAGCTCATGCAAATGTAAGCAGAGGACAATTCTGCGGAGGAATCGGCATCCTCGGTTAAGGCACAGGAGCCTGCCGCTCCGCCGCCGTGCCTCGCCATCGGAGCCTCTGTCTGCAGGACCCAGTCCAGCCGTTTTTGGGGCGAGAAGCAATTACATATTGCATTTAAACGATCTTCACTTACACCCACCCATCCGCAGATTTACGGGCTTATCGCCCATTTTTCAGCACAGGCGAGGGAGCGATGCAGTTTCAAGAACCGTTTCAAACAGTTGTAACAAAAACACGCACATGGGTTCAAAATGCATTTCGCCAGCTTGAAGTCATATGTTGCCTAAGAGACTTTACAATATAATCTGGAGAAAGAACAGCACATAAACACAGTGCCTACATAAGCAAAGAGCCTGGGGGGAAAAAAAAAAAAAAGAAGAAAGGTTACCGAATACTCTGGCAGGGTTTGAAAGAGATTTTGTATCAGCTGAAAATCTTTCCAGATTAACACAGATAACGCACCGCCACTTGAACTTTTAAAGATTTATTTTGAAAATAGTGAGAAGAAACCGCTGGATGGAGAAGCAGTATGAGCTTGAACTAAAAATAAAAATAGTTAAAAAGAGAGAGAACAAACCAACATGGAAAACTACCTGCTGCAGAGTAACAGAAAATGGAAAAAAAAAATTAAAAAAAATCTAGTTTGTGCATGACCTGGCCGAGAAAATATCATTTCCATCATCATTCCTCATGGCATTGGTGCATGCTAACTTTTTTTTTTTCACTTGCTTTTAGTTGTAGTTGCTTCTAGTTCATTTACTCTCAGTGTTTCACATCCTCACCGGTGGTTTTTGCCCCGATACAGGAGGGATTTCTGAGGAAATACCATTTTAAGGCTATCGAACTGCCCAGCAGCAGGCAAAGACCTGCAACTCCCAACCCGCCTCATCCGTACCCAAATATCCATCCTACAAACCTTTGGGACAGACCTCAGTTCAACTACTTGTAGCTTCTTCAAACCCAAACCTGTGGCTGAGCATCCTGGAAAGCGCAACCCCACCGACCAGGGTTTGAACACCCACCCCCGGCTCTGCAGAGCATCTCCCCGCGGCTGCAAACCGCCCTCCGAACCCCAGCATCACAGAAGACCCAAGGAGAGGCAGAGACACGCTACACCCAACGTTTGTTAATTTTTTTGACTCCCATAACTTTCTGCCAGACAGACCGGAGCAGTCCCCAAGAGGTCTCTAAGCCATAAATCACGGCAGCCCTGACCTCGGGGAACACGTACTCACCCATTAATCACTGCAGCAGCTCAATACCAACACATGGACAACTCAGAGCCTTGGTCCCAGACGCTACAAATTAGTTCTAACTATGCAAATCACAGCCATAAAACAAAAAAATTCAAAACAATAGAAGAGAATCCAAACCTTACCAAGAGGCCATTTTCTCGCAATATAATTTTTTGTCAAAGCTTGCTCCATAAACCAGAGCAGTAACAGCTGGGGTTTGAGGACTTCATTTGAGGACGAACATGTCCAAGCCTCTTCTACTTGTCTACTAAAAGTAAAAAAGACTTTTCCAGCATCACCTTGCGCACCCTGCAGCAGCAGCAGATGTGCTGAGGGTGGGCAGGCGCTCGCAGGGGTCCCTGTCCCCCCCACCCCAGGGACAGGGGACACGGCACAATTCCCACCCCCTTCGCCCAGGGATCAGCCGCAATGCAGAAAGGCTGATTTTTCCAAACCGTGTTTCACGTCTCGACAGAACAGCCTGCCTGTAAGTGACACTTCGGCAGGGCTGGAGGAAGATGCCCGTCGTCCTGCCCGAGCACAGGCAGCGCTGGAGCGGGGAAAGCGGCACACAAAAAAACACCCTAAACCACCCCCAAAATAACCCACCATCTTTTTTCCATTTAACGTGATACAACAGTTAACCTGATGCACCGGAGCAAAATATTCCCATGTCCAGCTAAGATAAGCCACGACCCCAGAGGACACGCTCCTCTTGGATGAGATGCCACTCAGGCACCGCAGCAACGCATCCCCCTGAGCAGCAACGCTGCGGCACAGCACCGCCTCACGTCACGCCAGGGGAGGGTTAGATGGGATATTAGGAAAAATTTCTTCACCAAAGGGGTTGTCAGGCACTGGGACAGGCTGCCCAGGGACCGGCTGGAGTCACCATCCCTGGAGGGATTCAGAAGACGTGTAGATGCAGTGCTCGGGGACACGCTTTAGGGGTGAGCTTCGCAGTGCTGGGTTAATGGCTGGACTCGCTCTTAAAGGTGTTTTCCAACCGAACTGATCCTGTGATTCTGTTGGATCCGCCCACCTTGATGCCACCCCTGCAGGGAAAGGCAGGACACGGCGCTGGCACCCGGTGCCCGCACTGGGCAGGATCGCGCTCTGCAATGGGACGCAGCACCTGCCACCGCGCGCAGATCTGCACAGGGAATAAATCTCTGTCCCGCTCCATAAAAACCCCTCTCAACGCCTCCGAAAGAGCTGCTAGAGCACGGAAAAATGGAACCGACAGCTCTGAAAAGCCAAGCCACCGTCCTGCCCGCACGTGTCCTGCCGGCAGCGGCTGACGCAGGTTTTTGGGGCATGCACCTCTCCCACCCGAAACAGTTAAGTTTCCCTCCAACAGCCTCCTGCAAGTGAAAGCTCGGCTCTTCCTCAAGCTGCTCTGGCAGTTCGGGATGCCTTTTTTTCATTAAATCACTCATTCCAAGTTGAGAGCTTTCCGTAAATTTAATTTGAGCTAATCACTTTCTTGCCAACGGAGAAAAACAAATCAAAGGTTTATTTTAATGCTATTGAATTCAATGCCTGTAAATTTAATTTCTATCTGTACTTTTGTTTAAACATTTTACAGTGTTAATTACAACAAGCAATGCAAATTAGTCTTCCAGTGTAATAAAAGGCCTGTTATAACAGATAATAAATAGCTTTGAACCATAAGCTCATTAAGATGCTGTTGAAGTGCATGCTCAGACTCACAGGTCAAGATCAAAATCTTCATCCTAAAACCAGGATGAGGATCTTTGCGGCAACTACAAGCTGCAAGCACTGACGCAGAACGTCGCATTCTTTCCAAAGGAAGATCCTGGACCAAGTGGATGGTCTGAAACTGAAAACCTCAACGTCTGGACTTAGGACTCCAGCTAAGCTAATTTAGACAGGTACCACGAAGCGCTACTCGCTATTTCTCCTTATCTGTGACCATTTAAATGCCAAGCTTGGTGCAAATAAAATGATTTCTGTATCTGCATAACTGACATCCTCCAAGCCATGCTCTCCTTCCTTAGCTCTGTAGGGAAAAACAGCTGAAGTGTCAAACACGTTCATCCCTCGCAGGACCTGCAGGACAAGCTCAGCGCCTTTCTGGTCCTCCGCGTGGAGGCAATAAGGTCTCACCTTACCCTGCTCTCAGCCCGCAGCCCAAGGGAGAAACGCCGACGGTGCGAGGCAGAAGGGATGGGGAGAGGGGCAAGGCTGTACCAACAGCACTGAACGCCGGCTCCGGGCTCTGCCAACACCCGGCGCCAGCCCGCAGCGCCTGGGCAGGGGCACACACGTTCCCTGGCCGAGGCGCCCAGGCATGGGGCAGGAGCAGAGATCCGAAATGGTTCCATCTTTACAAAACCTGGGAGAGATTCGGCAGACACGGAGCCAAGCAGCCAAGTTTTCCTTGCTGGACTCCAGGCTGGCTGCAAGATAGCTACAGGATATGCAGGATTTTGAGGACATCTGGTTGATCCTCCCCTCGTGATCCAAAAGCCCGAGAAAGAGGAATGCTGCCTGCCAACACACTTACATGCCTGTTCCACTGTTGACACGGAGCCAGAAAAGACTTACCACTTCCAACAAGGAGCAGGTGACTTGCTGATATGAAATACAGCAGTGCTGCTGCCAGCCAAGGCTCGCACGGAATCCTGGGCTATCCCAGGGAAAACCGTCTGGCAGCCCTGTGCTGTGACACAAGGACACTCACACATCCCGTGGGGACTCGTGGATGTCCTCCCACCCAGGGCCACCACACCCCAAGAGGCAGATCTGAGCTCTCGACCTGCAGAGGAGCTGCTGCAGCTACGCAGCGGGACCGAGACGTGGGACGATGGGGAAAGGCGCGCACTTAGATACAGTCAGTGAGCCAGAGGAACACCTTTCCCCCAGGTCAGAAGGGAGACAGGGCTATGAACGCAAGTAGCTGGCTGGTCAGCAGGACACTAGCCCCATTCCTGGAGCTCACCATCCATACCCTGCACCCATCTCCAAACTGGCCGAGGCTGACCAAGCACCAGCACCGAGACCCCCCAGTGCTCCCTCCCTCCCACCTTTCAGAAGGACACCGGTCCCAATGCCAGATGCTATCAGTCCCCTGGTCCTCACAGCACCTCTCATGGGATGCAGGGTGATGCAGCCTCAGCCCAAGGAACATCCCTCTCCTCTGTGCAGAGCTTTACCCCGCAGAGGAGGATGCGCAGCTCCTCCTCACAGATGGCTGCCAGCAGTTGGGCAGCTGGACCACCACCTCACCGTCTGCTGGATGGAGATACGAAGGCTTGGAGCACCAGCTCAGCACCAACAAATAGTTTTGATGCTTATAGTTTGGTCCTATGGGGAATTACACCCTCCTCACTAAACAGGAAATTAAGCAGTTAAAAAAACCAAAAAAATCACAAACCAACAACCCTATCCTTAATATCACCATGGCCGTTCTATGGATTCAGGCCACGTCACACCTAAGGAAAAAGATGTTTAGAGAACAATCCCGTAACCAGTATTAAAGCAGTGCCTTTCGCTGCTTTGCTAGCCAGCGCTGCTGCCTGAGCCGCTTCCCTGCCTGCTGCAGCCCCGGCGCTGGAGGATTTACCGCAGGGAGGAGACCCCGCTCGCAGCCGTTTCAGTCACCACCTCCTCACTTACGTTCCTCTCCGAAGATGAGAAATCCTGGGCAAACCACCACCAACCGCTCCGCTCTCACGGAGAAGGCAGATTCCACAGCCACGCATCTGGCACACCAGTGGCTCTCCCTGACTCCTTCTGCATGGCGCAAGCGACACCAACCCACTGATCTCTTAAGTTACTATGAATTTCAAAATAAACCACACAGGCCAGTGTTTTGCTCCGCAGTTGGCCGTTTGCCTCTGTTTTATGTGCAGGAACAGCTAGCGAGAGCTTCAGCGAAGTCGCAAGAGCCTGGCTGGAGGCAGGGACATGGTGTCTCAGCGCGCCGGGCCGCCTTTCAGGAGATGTGGTTTGAAAATGTGGGCTCAGCCCCAAGCCTCCGGTGCAACCTCGGGTCAAGGAAGCTCCTCTGCACCGACGTCTTCCATTCACGAACCACGGGGAAACTGTCCCCAGCCCAACCATCTCCTGCTCTGCAGAGCTCCTGCAAGCCCACCCACACCCAAAACAGGACTCAAAACGGAAAGTAAAACCTGTATTTGTAGCTAAAAAGGAAGAGCCTTGACCAGATTCTCTGGGCATATAAAATAATCACAACGTACAAGAAAGAGAAAGGAGCTGAGAGACTTGGGGATAAAAACAAAGTGGGTCCAAACCCAAAGGAAAAATCCATGTTTCAAAGCAAGGTGCACAGCAAAGTGCTTGGCCCTTTTGGGGCCGTACAGAAGGTCTGAAGAAGGTTGGGCCACCTCGACCCAAGGGTGCGTGGAGAGGCAAGATGCCTCTAGCTCACAGTTCTGGAAACAGAAGCCTCATTTATTCTTCCTGGAAAAGTATGGGCAGCTAGAGAGAGATCTGGTAGGTTTACGCTATAAAAAAAGAGAATGGCACAACACAGACGAGAAGGAATTTTCCATTCAGAATTAATTTGTTTTCATTAACACCCAATTCCATTGCTCACTATTAGAAGAAAAGCTCTTTGTTAACATTTCTAGGGGCTGAAAAGGCCAATGAAGGGCTGAAAATGCTCCTCCCCGTAACAATGGATTCGCTACCAGCCTGCCCGCAGGAACAGCAATATCAGGCTTCATATTCCTGATATTCCTGAGTTTAGAAAGTGTAGGGAAGCTGCTAAAAACCAGAGTCTGATCTTCTCCTGCCACAAGTTATATATATATATATAGTTATATTTAACTCATCCTGCAGATGAGTTCTTTTGCCTTCAATATAGGAAACCCGAACACCCCATGGAAAGCAGCAGCCACACAGGGATACGAGCACCTTCATTAACAAACTCCATCCAGACTTTAGGATAATCACTGGCATGTAAAGAGAAAAGCAGAACCCAGCTAAGGTGTTGGAACAAGGAAATCCAGTAGAATCAGATCAGCATAGAAATAACCAGAAAGGTGACCCTGCCCTGCCCTTTTTCCCTAAGACTAACATTCAAAAAATGAAACAAACGCTGAGACAGCCCTGCAGGTAAAAAGAAAGGTCACTTAGCAGGTTGCAAAATAAGGGTGGGGTTTTTGGGACCTTACAGATAACAAATTTAATATTGTAATCTCTTTCTACAGAGTTGATGCAAAACTCTGGGAAATCCAGAATCAATTACAACTATTTACCCCTGATAAAGACATATGAAAGTGAAAGGAAATTCCACACAGAGGAGCAAAAGTTGTCTGAGCTGGAGGATGCGGCTTCATAAAGCTCTAGAAACCCCCACACAAAACGCCACGACCCTGCCTATTTGCAGGTATCACCAACTGCTCCCCCTTGGCTCCCTACGCTCATTTAAAGCCCTTTTCGTGGTGGATATGAGAATTTTGCAGCAATTTCCAGCCAAGTTGGTACAAATTTTCACGCAGCCACCGTGCCATCCCAACTAGGGCTTCGGCACCCCACAGCCCAGAAAGGCACAGGGGGGCTGTGCCCCCCACCCAGCCATCGCTCCGGCAGCGGCGGGCTGGGGCAGCCCTGGGTTCTGCAGGCGATGGGTCTGCAGGGCTCGGCACGAGGCCGAGGAGCAGAGCCCTCTGCAACCTGCCCCAAGGGCTGGGATGGCTCTGCCAGCACGCGCTGCAGACAGCATCCCGATGGCAGCAGCCCACCGGCCGCCTGTGGGCATCATCAACATCCAGGTGTCTGTTACTTACAGAGACGTGAACGGCCCCAGAACTCAGGTCATGGTAGCACCAGAGATGGATGGAAGCGGACAAGGGATGGAGATCTCAGCAGAAGGGACGTGGAGGGACCACTGCCATCTAATCACACAGTTACAGGCAAAAGCCACACACGCAATACAGACCATTTTGTTGGATGGAAGCGGACAAGGGATGGAGATCTCAGCAGCAGGGACACACCGAGATGAGGGAGAAGGGACCAGGAGGGGCCACTGCCGTCTAAGCACACAGTCACGGGCAAGAAAAACCACATACACAACATGGACCATTTTGTTATCACCCAGGATACAACTATGGGTGTCCCATCCCGGGCAGCCCACCCCAGGAAAGGCTCTGCTCGTGGTGCAGGGGATGGAAAGCGCCGTTTCCAGCCCAGGCTGCGGCACCTGCCTGCCCTCCCCACGCCGCTGCCCGCAGCCCCGCTCCCGGCAGCCAGCTCGGACAGCAGCGAGAGATGAACTTTAATGGCAGCGTGGGTGACAAAGATGAAATGGAGAGAAGCAAAGCAATGCTAACGTTTCCCAGGTTCCGAGCAACAGCCTGGCCAAGCCTGCAGCTACCACAAGACTGGTGAACGCGAGATGCGGTGACACACTGAGACCGGAGGTGCTCAGCCGCCTGCAAAGAACACGAAAATAACGCCAGGCTGGAAGATGCAAAGCCTTGTCGAGGCAGCTCTGCTGCGGTGCACCCTGCCACCCCTCCTCGGCGAGGCTGGAGATGTCCCCAGGACGGCGGGGGGAGCGCCGGCCGCTCCGGGAAGGCGGCTGAGAAAGGACAGGGACATATATGAAACGTTTCCTGGAGCGGCCGCGGAGCCCGGCTTTGCTGGAGCCCACGTCTCCACACTGCCCCACAGCTACGAGCGCTCACGCAGCCCAGTCACGTCTGGCAGCCCGGCGCGAGCTGGCGGCGGCTCCCTCCGAACCCCGGCCTGGGGGGGCCCCGCCGCCCCCCGACCT
>JAVJGI010000037.1:22642104-22662833 GCA_035590275.1 Ibycter americanus
GCCCCCCGACCTGCCCGGCACCCCCGGAAAGCCACCGGGCACCCACCACCCTCCTCTGCTCCCTCTGGCTTGGCAGGTCCCACATGTACATGCGCTGAGCTGCTGCCACGCTATACGGCCCCAAATTCTGCTTTGTTAGGGGTTTTGGGTTTTTTGTTTTTTTTTTTTAATACTATGTTTAAAGTTGTATATTGTTCCAAAGCTTCCTTGTTTCATGTCATTGTTTGTTACTGTGTTTGAAAGTTGGCACATATTTGTTCAATTAAAGATTTATTTGCACTATTTGTTGAATAAAGATTATTCTTGCTAAAAGCTAAATAAAGTTTCATAAAAACTCACACATCCCATAAACAAAATACAATGTCCTTTCCAAAAAATTGTTGCACAAAACATTTCAAAATCACTCAATTCATTATACAATAAATCCACACACAAAATAACAAGACCTTGCCAGAATACATAATAAAATCTCATTACAACACTTTCAGACCCGAGCTTCAAAGCGGGAACACAAAGCCTCCGTGAACCCCTTGGCCTCGAAAAATCGCCAGTGGTGTGGCCGGAGAGCCTCGCTGGTACCTCCTGAGAGCCTCCGCACCTCCACCAGCACCCATGGGTGCCAGCCCCCTGCCCCTCGGCCGCTACCGGTGGCTCGCACCCACGGTGGCTGGTGGCCAGCGGGTCCCCCCCTGCCCCGTCCCCCCTGCCCCTGCCCCGGGCTGCCGGGCGCAGCCCATCGCCATTGTGCGGCGCGGAGATGCTCTCTCATGGCCCAAGCATCACATAAAAGCGCTCGCAAACCACGGAAACAGAAGGCGAGCAGGGCTTCCAGCGGCATAAGGAGGAGTCAGCACAATTGCCACACGAGCCCCGAAAGCAGAGCCCCACTCTTCATTAAAGCAACAGGCGGAGTTTCTAAAAACCACGGATCCTTCCAGAGTCCAGCACATTAATAATAAGGTTGATGACGTTATGAGTTGGCTTTCCAGAGCCCGGCTAGTTGAAGGGGGGAAGGAAAAAAATAAATAAATAAAAATAAAAGGCCTTTAAGTTTGCAATGATGTTTGGGGCAGAAAGCCATGTTGCAATACGCTTAGGGAATCCCAGCCATGCAAAAGCATCCCTTGTGCTCCTGCACTCGGTGACAGCCCTCGGCACCTCTAGCAGAGCGAGCGGCAGCCCGGCCGGTGTGCTTGCACCCGCCAACGCCAGCACTGAAGCCGTGGGCAGCAACAGCCCCCTGCTCCGGCACCCCGAGGGCATCTCAACCCACCACAGATGATGACAGCGGCACTTGCCACCCCGCTGCCACTGCCACCTGCCCTGGTCGTGCCAAACCAGGTTTCAACTAACCCTTCTCCCACCGCCATCCCAGAGCCATGCCGTGCCGGGGCTCGTGGCACAGGCTCTCCATCCCCGAGCAATTGGCAACGCCCGGCTCATTTACAGCTCCAGAACCCCTCGATTCTCCCCACCAACCAGAACTTGGAAACCACAGAGGGATTTTTGGTTCCCCCACACTCCCCTTCTCGTTTTAAACGCCGTGAGAGAAGCTCCCCAGCACACCGGGCTGCGCTGGCAGCGATCACCGTGCACCAGCTGCACCGGCCACGCCGCGCTCCCGCCGGCACGGACCCGAAGCTTTATGGATGCACTTACCTACTCCGCTCTGAGCAACAGCTGTCCATGTGGATTCAGTTATTTCGGAGCAGCTACTCCGAAATGGCACTTGCGAGAAACCCCCTGCGCGGAGGAGCCCTCAGCAAATATCAAAGGGCCAAGAAAGATATGACAGATCACGAAAGCCTGACGGCAATGCCCGAGACTCGCCCAGCCGGGTGTGACAGAGCTCCCGGGCTCAGCCGAGCAAGGAGAAGTCTGGAATAAGGCCAGGAAGACCCTGCTGAGAGGGATGAGGCTATGGAAGAGCCTTCCAAGGAACATGGAAGCAGAGTTGGCTCTGCCGCCCAAACAGCGAAGGGGAAATCAAGAAAAGCAGCAGAACGCAGACTGCAGCAGTGATACCCGTCTCCTGACAAACCAGGTGCCAGCGGACACATTTCCCACCTGGATAAGCTCCTTATCCTTAAAATATTTTAAAATTTTAATATTAGATTTATATAATACCTTTTTAGATATAATAAATCATATTTATATAAAATGTCATATATTTTCCATATATATCCATATCCTTATCCTATTAAAATAAGCTGCTAGAACTGGCGCCCCAGGCTGGGGGACAGGGGACAAAGGTGGCTGAAGGACAAAGGCCCTTGGTGAGAAGAGCCGAGATACACAAGGGTCGCCCCCTCCCAACGCAGGGGTTAAAAGCCGTGTTTTTTTCCTGCCATTTCAAGCACATAATCACTTGCATTAGTTGCTAGAGACGCCTCCCTCCCAATTCTTCGCTGAATATATTGTCTCACCAGGCAGAGGAGTATGAACTCATCGTGGTTTCCCAACCCTGACCAGGGGCTCTGCGAGCTACTGGCAATACATATAATAAGTTATTATGCAAATAAAAACTGGACTCAGCCAAGTGAAATATGCTGGCTCTTAAAGTCCCATCTGCATCACAGCAAGGATCTCAATGAACTTTAAAATACTTATTGTCACCACAATGGGCAATATTATATTCTAGTTTGGATCTGTTCCTTCAGAGCACTAGCTCTCATTTGCAGATATTTTTAGATTTTCCTATCCCACTCCTCATTATGAAACACTGAGCTGCAGATTGATTTATTTCTTAAAAGCAAGTTGCTGTTTTCCCAATAACAGATTTAACAAATTTGTTCCACCTGTTCAGTTATGCTTCCAATGTCTTTTTTGTGGTTTCATTGAAGTTTTTTTTAATCCAAACCTCAAAGACTCTAAACTCAGCATTAAAAGACAAGCTCAGCATCATCACTACCACTCACAATTCAAATGCTGCTCCAAATTACTGCAAGCTTTCATTTGTAAGTCGATACAGACAGCAAGATTATTAAGCTTAATGGCTGTGGGCACAAACACACGCTCTTCGGAGGGCATTTGCCTACTGTAAATCCTACCTCTGCAGCGCACAGGGGCTGGCTGCGTTACCCCCAGCCTCTTCCGTCACCTCAGCTAACCCTAGCCACCGATTACAAATAGCGAGCTAGTAAAGAAAAGATACAATAAATTAAATAGCCCTATACATATTCATCGGAGTCCCTCGAGCCCAGCGTTTTTCACCGCTTTATCGCACCAGCGTTAAGTCAGACACCGGGATGGGGAGCGCTGGGAAAGGCAACAGCACCCCTCGGTCAGGAGGTGATGGATACGGAGCCGCAAACACCTCCCGCTTTATTGCAAGGTGCAGGGCTGTGACCCTGAGCCTGGAAAGCAAAGCTTGGTGCTGTGATATTTCATTAACATAATGACAAGCAGCTTTCTTGCATACCCAGCTCACTGAGGAACTTTATGGGTTAATATTAGTAACAGCAGATGTACAGTCACCTTACCAGCCAGAAACCACTCTTACGGTAGGTAACTCCTGGTAACTAGGATGATAACCAGCGTTCTCCAACCCCTGTGGCCAGTCCAAATAATTGCCAATTCTGAAATAGCTTAAAATAAAAGCAGGAAAATCCAATGCCTTCAGCCTTCAACGTAAGACCAAAAAAAAAAATCCTGATAATCATGAATCATAAGATTAATTATCCTGGGATTTTATTTATTTTTAGAGTTGAATCTAGGAAATTCTTTGCTGTCGGGTATCACCCCAGTCAAGAGCCTCAAATAATTACAGGAAATACTCACCCATGTGGGCAACGCGAATGCACAAAGTAACAAAAGATGGCACTAAATTAGGAAGCCATAGAAGCACTCATTCTTCAACATCCAAGACACATCTTAGCTGTGAACGGGAAGAAGCACGTTTACCAAAAGCCAAATGATTTTGTAACTGGCCAATTCTCTTTGCAGCTCTCCATGGACTGGCCGGTGCCAGCCCCACCACGCCAGCCCCACATCTCCAGCGCATCACCCCACCGCCAGCCCGAGCCACAGGCTTCCTCACCGCCCGCCGCGCTCGCCACGTCCGCCTTAGTGTATTCTCCCTCCGGACCTACTGGTTAACACCTCGCCGGCACGTCTGCTGGGGGGTCCTCAAGCAGGCAATGATGCCGGCAACGACATGCCGAGAGAAGACCTGATGGCAGGTCTTCCCCTGTGCCAGCTGTGCTGTAGAGCAAGCCATGTGAAAGGGAACGGCAGGATGAGACCCGCACCCAGCACACGCTGCCCTGGGAGGAGAAGCAGCACAATGCCTTGTGGCGGTGCTGGTGGGAAGGGTCTTTGGGGAAGGCTTCAGGAGAAGGTGCTGACCAACACCAGGGTGGTTTTAACCTCCGTCAGCAAATGAAGAGCCCCTGCTGACAGCTGAAGCTCCAGCGGGAAGGAGCCCACTCCAGCAGCAGAAGGGAGATGGGGCGCTGAGGACCACAGGGCACTGACAAATCTGCCTCGAACTGGAAGAAACAGCACCCAGCTGCTGCTCCAAAAGACCAGACAGACTACTTTTCAGAACATTCATTTACTTAATCAATAAGCTATTTTCACGTAGCCTTAATTCACAAATGACCATATAAAAAGCCCAAGTCTTAGAAGAATAATTTTTTAGATTGCCAAAATCATTCCTCAGCAAATATTTTAGAAGCAAAGTTTAACTGCAGCAATTTATTGGCAGAACATGTGAGCACACAGGTGTGCACAAGAGTCGGCCAAAGAATTTTCCTTAATTTATGTGCAAACAGTTATGTTACGGAGATATCACAGGGGGGAGGGGGAAAAAAAAAAAAAAAAAGAGAGAGAACTAGGATCCTGTAAGAAATAACCCAAGTCCTTTCAATCTGAAAATGTCAGCATTGTGCAACGATAGCAGAAACCTGAGAATAATCTTCTGCATTCTTTGCATGAGACTGGGAAAAAGCAAAATATTTTTATTCACCAAAGGGATCCTCAAAGTGGAAAACATACATAGTGACATGTTCCCAACTGGGCAGCATGGAAATTTAAAATTTAATCTGATTTTAACCTGAAGCAATTTTTTTTAGGCATATCTGAGGCATGGTATTGCCAAAGCAATACTGGAGCGGTGTGAGACCCAACCGAGCTCGCCGCCGTGCTCCTCCAAGAGCCACGACCCAACCTCCCCCGAAATAAATTTGCAAAGGAACATTCCCATTCCCCTTGCAGCTATCACAAACACAGACAAGTGCTCCAAAAGCCGAAGCGAGGGCCCTGCAAGCCCCCTCTGGCCGCTCTCCTTGGGCAGCTCCGGGGCACGGGCAGCACCAGCGCAGCATCTCCTGAGGCTGCCCCTCACCTCGGGCACGGGTCCTCTGCGCCGGGGCTAAACTGGCTTCATTTTCTGCTGGAAAAAGGAACGACTTCTACAAAGCCCTGCTGCACTTACAGAAAAAAGTCTGATTTTTTTTTGGTAGATGTAGCTTGAGGGTGAACCGAAAACTGACTGCAGCAAATGCCGACTCCCGCTGGAAGTCATTTCACCGGGGTCTCAGAGAAAGCAGGCAGCGGGAGAGGAACAGCAAAAGGGAAACCCTGCCGCAGACGCACAACTTGCACACGCACTCACCTGCTTTTATCCAACAATTGAAGCGGGAGCCGTTTCTCCCCAGCCGCCGCTCGGCATAGCCATCACCCCTTGAGTGACAGCTTTACAGACCTGAAAGCTATTTTGTGCAGGGAATCCACAGCGCGACACAGCCCGCACGGTCCCGACATGAGCCCCCAACGCCGGATGGTACCCAGAGCTGTCAGCATACTTCACTGATATAATAAACTGAAAATGCATAGAGCTGCCTGGAAAAAATATCCACCCCTCCAGACTACATGCTCCGCTGCCTCCAACGGAACAAAACAAGTTTTGAAGTGTGCCAAAGTGTGAGAACTTTCAAAAATAGTAGTTACTCGCTGCAAAACAGACCCAGGCCAGCCAGAAGAGCAGCAGGTAGTACCGTGCAGTTGATAAAGAGAGAGGTGTACCCACAAAAGGAGGCAAGGCTTGAGAAAGTGGGTAATGTCCAAAAGATTTAACAGCTCCACCAAGAAGCCAACTCTCCTTCCGTTGCTAAATGCTTATTCTGCCCAGAGGTTTACTTGAAAAGAGCCACCAGCCTAGCGATCTGCAAACCACAGTCTGCACGAAGGCTCAGCACGGGCTGCTGCAGCCCCCCTCGGAATTACCCTGCAGACCACCACGGAGGGTGAGCCCTGCCGCCGGCACCGCTGGACCTCTCTCCACTCTTGGATGTGGAGCTGACAGCCCAACCCGCAAGGCTGCCATCATTCCCACCCAGTACTCAATCCATTGCTCCTTGACTTCCTCCGACAAGATACTGGAAGATGCAGCAAAGTCCATCGTGTCACTGAAGCCTCCTCACCAACAACGCCCAGCCCGGCGGACCTTCTGCAGATGGAGCAATCGGTGCTTCCTAAAGAGAAACTGGCACCTCTCTCTTCCCTGTGGACAACCATCCTGGCAGATCGTGTTGGAAAAAACCTTTTGCAGATGAAGAGCCCAAACTCAGCCCAAACCAACCACCAATTCATTATCTCTGAAACGAGCGGCACAATGCATCGTACCTAAAGCTAAAATCAGGCACTATGCAAGACTGCTCAGCCTTCCCGCGACTGAAGCTCCCAAATACCTCTTCGCTAGCTTTCAGTCAACTTACATCAATACAGCCTCCTACACCTGCTCTTCCTAAATCACTTGTCTTAAGGTGTGAAAGCCATTAGTGCAGCAAGCCCAGCTGTATCGACCAACGCGAGAGCCACCGCAACAGCCTGGGACACGGGACCAACCGGGCATCACTTACAGCACGGACAATCTCATCCATCTCTAAACCACTGGTAACCGCCAGAGAGTTTCCCCACAGAAGTCCAAGATATTCAAGCCCAGAGTACTGGCCTTAAAAAAGCTAAAAGCCTGAAACAAACCCCGAGAAACTGCCCTGGGTTTTGTTATTGCTGCTGCATCGCAAGCCCCCTCGGAATGACACGTACCGACAGGAGAGCCCACAGGCGAGCCGACAGAGCGGACCGCGGGGCCGGCCAGCTCGCCCCGTGTAGCCTCTTGCTCTTTGTCAGACCTTTCCCCGAAGCACAATTAATCTGTGTTTTTCCTTCATAACCAAGCTCTTTGCTAGCATGAACGTTATTTCGGGTCCATTTTGGGGCGAGACCAAAAATAAAGCCCAGGGAAGAAGAAGAATTTCTGGAACAGCAATAACTCCAACTCAGTTTCAGAGATGTAAGGCATATTTCACGTTAAGATGTCAGTTACTAACATTTAATGCTAACAGTGTCATTTGCCCTTCAGCTAGAAGAAAGGCATGTAAGCAACCCTAACTAAACTAAAATTTCCCCATTGCAAAGCACTTCTGCCAGGAATCACAATTTGAGTGTCATGTTTCTTGTGCCCTTCCTTGTACAATAACCCTCTAAACCCACGCTTAAAGCCAATGTTTTATTACTCGGTATTATGTGTGCCAGCATTGACAGAGCATCCCTAGCCGTCGTCTGGACAAACTTCATGTCAGTGCCTTTCTGTAACCTGTAAAATAATATGAAATAAAGGGGAACAGCTGGATCAGAACCAGCGTTACCGCTTTATAACCCAAACGATCCCCACTGATTTTTCACGGCAGGGTGCCCCTGTTTCTTACAAATGCAGTTTTGCTCCGTTCTCCCAACCAGCTCCAGGACCAGGACAGATGGGTGGCAGACGAACGCCTGGCACGGCAGCCCACCTCCTCCCAGCGACGTTTAAGAGCGATTCCAGCCCCGGCAGAAGGCGACGCAGGGGGGAAGCTGGCTTTTCGGGGGTCACTCCTACAGCACCCCCAGCACGTGTCCCCCCAGGACAGGCTGCACAAGCCATTCCCCTCCGCCCTCCTGCCCTTTCCAAACTCAGCCTTTTACAGTCCAAAACAAATATTTACTTTTGGTTGTTTTTAAACCGCTGCCCTGCCTGCCTCTCACAGCCTCACAGACCGAAGATAAAAAGCGTAATGCAAAAACTTTCAATTCCAGTCTTTCTCAAACTTTGTTTTAGGAACTCTCTAACTGTACTTGGCCTCACTCTAATTAACCACTAAATGCCACGTCGTCAAAGAGCGAGCAAAAATCTTGAAGCTGCATCTGCTCGCAAAACCTGCAGTGGTTTTTTTGTTGCTATTGTTCTCGAGGTTTGGGCTTTTTGAGAAAGCGCACTGAATGACAACCAGATCGCTAGGTAAATATGTCAGTGAGACCTTCCCTGTCAGCCGTAGCCTTGGGGCGTGATTTCTGTTCACGACATAAAAAATTTTTGCTATTTGCCAGATTTCAGATAGCAAACTTGGATCTCCTGGAAGATACCTGGTGTTGCTTTTGTACCCCAGCAGCAGGAATATTTAACTGCTTGAGTACCTGACCCAGACAAGCAGCCTGAAGCCACGCAGGACCTTCTCTGGGACCCAACCAAACGTTTAACTGCCCCAACCGCCACCATCTACCATCAGAATTACCACTTACAAAACTGGTTTTCCAGCGTCTTCAGACATGGGAAGACGAACTGATTTTGAGTCAGGAGGAACCAACAGCAGGGAAGCTCATGGTCCACGAGGTGGGGGGACACCAGCCTGGGGGTCTCGAGGTTTTCTTCTCAGCCCAACTGCAGCCACCTGCACCCAGCTGGGCTCAGGAGCCCAGAAGTCTTCACGGAACAGGGAGCAGCTAGTTAATATTTCAGCCAACGTCCCCCCTTGAATACTTTTGGTCCAATATTTAGGTACCGGAGGAGAGGAACTCAAGTTATTCTCAGCTTGCCACGACCCTCAGCCCTCATCTCCGTGGCAGGTTTGCAGAGGCACCCAGCGGCCCCCACGCAGGGGGCTGCGGGGACAGAGGGAAGGGGACCGGGCTTTGCCGAGTGAGGGGAAGCATCGCTAAGGCACGCAGAAGCCCTAACTTCCACATCACTTCCAAACAACCCAGTTATTCCGAAAAGCAAGAGGCTGGCAGACTAGGGAGGAAAGAGTTGACAGCTATTTGCTGTATCTAGCGTAATTTTCTTTGGCAACTCCAGGCTGTTGTTAGAAATGTGCGCCAGACGCCTGGATCGGCAGAGCTGAGCCTGCAGGAGCGACGCTTTGTATTTAACACTTGAAGACCTCAACTTCCGAGAGCTCATCCTACCATTTCATACCAGCCAGCGCACGAAGACAGCACATATGGAACCGACTAAGGCGCTTGATGCAGCGCCTATAAATTGTCCAAGCCTTGCAGCCGCACATGAGAGTGCTAACAACAACTGCGCGGTACGCGTCTGTTTGAAGTCGGATCCTGCTTTTATTAGAGGCGTGCTACTTTCCTCTTCAGAGCGGTGCACCGGCTGCTCCCCGCGACGTGGCTTCGCCAGCTGCGACATTCGCAGCCAGGGGCGATGCCGAGGTAGCAGGGTGCAGCCAGGGATCCCAGCCCGGAGCATCGGCGGCACGGCACGGTGGTACAGGGCTCCCTGCCCGCCGCCGGTGCCCAGCCCGAGATGGGAAACAGCCCCCGCGCCGGCACGCACAGGCGATGTGCAGGACAGAGCCGCAGGGCTCAATTCAGTGTGGGTTCTCTGGGGATTAAAAACACCAACATGCGTATGAGTACCAAGCACAGAGGCTCTCCCCACCTCCTAAGGAAAATCCACCCGACCAGAAAAAGGTTCAGTATTCCTCACTGATCCAGCCTCTTGCCAGACACAGAGTCCAAGTGCAGCTGGGCAAGGTCAGCGCTCAGCCTCCACAGGCTCAGCTAAAGGCTGTAGTTGAAGGACCTTTCCCACACACATCCCCTTTTCCTACCTCATTCCCATTTTCCTACCTCAATGAACAAATTTGAATCTTGTGACCGCATCAGTAAAAGCAAAGACCTGCTGCAAAGCCCAGTCGCAGCTTAGCGAGTCTTCTGCTAAAGAAAATCAGGAGAAAATGTACATAGCCTAGAAGTGAAGCCTGCAGGAGGCAAGAGGTTTGTGTCTGTTTTCTTTCAACAAGGGAAGGTCTCCATCCTCTCGTGAGCTTTGCTACCTGCACACCTCGTTCGCTACCAGCACCGCTGGGATGCTCCACACTTACGGTAACGCAGAGATGAGCGAAACCAAAACCACCCCCCACCAAACACTCCAAACCCCCAAGCAATACCAGGTGATAGATGTTTTCCCCTGAAGAATACTTCAACACCAACAGAAGCAGCACCAGAACAAAGTCATTTGGGGTTACTTGGTCTCATGCAGCAGGCTGGCTAGGTGGTTCTTCCCACTCAAATTGAAAAAAAAAAAGAAAAACCCAACCAAAATACCCACCCTAAAGCAGCAGCCAGCAGATACGCAGCTTCTGGCTATGCTGGTGACTACCAAGCAGCAAAGAGCTCTCACATATGATTAATTTAAGTCTCTGAACCTGCTTCTAATCCCACCCGGGGAAGCACAAAGGCCACCTTGCCCTGTGCCTGGGCTGGGGGCTGCTCAGCAGCGAGCTCAGGGGCAGCAAGCCCCCGCAATGCTCTTCTCAGGCAGGTGGTCCAGCAACAGCCCCTGCCCAGGAATACTGGGGACACCCACCCCCGGCCACAGCCCTGTGGGACACCTGACCCAGAACTACTTTAGCAAAGTTTGTCTCTATTCTTTTGTCTCTATTTTTTCCATTTTTCCCACCGGGGCGATTCTGCACGCCCAGCCCAGTTCAGCACAGCAGCACGCTGTGCCTTAAAGCCAGTGACTGCCACGTCGGGAACATTTTCCTGCAGAAGTGCCTCGGAAGCCCTGGCACACGAGCTCTGGTGTGGAAAACCCCTTTTCCCTCCACATTTACCTGCTCTTGGCTACCATCAGAGCCCCAAAAACTGCAGCAACGCTGCCAAAATCACCCATCCCCAGATCTGAGCTCAGACCTTTTCACGTGCAGTTCTGTACGTATGGGCTTTCAAAATTAAGTTCCGTGACCTGGAAAACAAAAGGGGCTTTGGGAAGGGATGAGGACGGGTCAGCAGCTGCTGCAGAGGGTCAGCAGCACCACGATCCCACTGCGCTGCCGAAGGAGCTGGAATGAAAGCACAGCATCGCCAGCAAAGCTGCTGCGCCCTGCCCGTGAGCTCATTCTGCTGACCACCACCAGCCTCCGCGCAGCCCAGGGATGCGCGCGTGAGCCACGTTCCGAGTCAGAACAACTCTTTGCAACAACAGAAGAAACAGAAGAAAACTCCAAGTCAGCGATAAAGATGTCGCTAAAAAAGAAGATACAATAATCCTTTAAAAATGGCAATTAACATCTTCAAACTTTACCTTCCCCCCACACGGAGAAGGTCTCCCTTTGACCTTCAAAAGAGAAGATCTCCCACTACTGACTCCAGCACAGAGGTAATCCAGCTCCAGCGGAGCGGGTCCCTCAGACAGGATCACCCGGCTCCCCAGCAAGAGTTAACACCGCAAACTCAGCAAGCGCCAGCAAGCCTACCCATAGCTCAAAGGCAGCCAACCTACTAATTTAGTTCATTATCACTAAAAAGATAGTAACAGCTGCAGTTAAAAACCAACTATTTTCTTTACATGTCTTCATCCCACTCTCTAGATACACCTCATCAGCTGCACGTCCAGCGATTCCTATTTTGATCTGATTTTTCTGCCACAGGGTATGTTTTATGGGAAAGCAGGAGAATTAAAGCTTTCCAGGCAGAAACGCCACCCCTCCTAACTCCTGCAGCACCAGGTCTGGCAGCGCCTGATGAGACTCTGGGTGAAATGCAGACAGGCAGAACGGCAGCACCCTGCCACCGCAGTAAAAAAGAAAAATAAAAATCTCATTTTCGAGCCTGAACTATTTTGCCCTCTCAGTGTTGCAGCAGGTTAGCAACAGTTCCAGCCATCAGCTTTAAATGATTTCTCCTATTTTCCTATCCCATGGGAAAATTTTAAAGAGTGCTGGTTAGGGTTCGAAGTAGCTCAGTAACTTATTTGCAAGGTTGAAGGAAATAATTGCTCCAAAATTATTTCCTGGATTAATTTCACCGAGCCCAGCACGTGGCGAAGACTGGAAGGATCACGCGAGGTCTGTTTAGGCCATTAGCGCCTGCCCCACGCCTCCCTGGGAAACCTGGGAAAAGCCGCTGCCGCGCCACGGATGGGAAAATAAAAGGATGAATGCAAAAATTTTTAATTTTTTTGTTTCTGCTGGACAAGGTACACTGCATTTAGGTCCTCTCACCCCTAAAGCTGATCAGGTATTTGCTGCGTATTCAGCCATGTAACATTATTTTGTGTTCCCTGCGCATCCCCCCCCTTGCCAGGGCTGCCCGTGGCAGGAGCAGATGAGCATCTGCAGCCAGCACAGCCCCCAGATCCACCCACTGCCCCAGCACGGGACCTACCATCGGGAACGCTGGTCTCATCTCTTCTCCTGTTGCAAGTCCTTACTGTTTGGGTTTTTTAACACAGGGAAAAAAAAAAAAAACCCACAGGTGCAGACCTATAGAGAAATGCTGACTGTAATAGAGATGGAGAACGTTGAATAAAACTGAAAAGCCAGAAGCCAAGGGATAGCACTTCTCCGAGATGTGGAAGTCTTATTGCTGGGGGCAGCACTGGTGGCAGCACTGGTGGCAGCGGGTCTCTGGCTAAGGGAGCACCCAGCCACCTCCTGCTCCCCAGCCGGGGCTGGCGCAGGGGCTGCGAGCGAGCCGGGGGGCAGAAAACGCTTTCTGGGAAGCAATGCCAATATTAGAGTCACTGAAAAGAAGAGATGGAAAATGCAGAAGGGACATGACAACAGAAAAGTTAAGAGGCGTGATGAGGTTTATGCAGGCAGCGGCAGCACCCAGCTCAGCTGCCAGGGGCCGAGCAGCAAAGCCACCAGCCACCCCGGCGCAGGGCAGGAGCATCGGCGCTGGACCCAGCACGGAGCCAGAGCCACCACGGCCACGGCTCAGCCCTGGCCACGGCGGAGACCAACACCCCGCTGCAGCACCTCCCCAACTCTTTATGTATTATATAAATACATCATTTACAATTACAAAGCTGCTACATGCTCTGAGGTGGATTTTACTCCAAGCGCTGGGTTATGAAACTTCCTCGCTACCTTCCCCCTTCCCCCTTGCGAAGTGCCTCAAGAGGGATTTGAAGCACAGAGGTAAAAATGAATGTCAAAGAGGGATTAAAGGCAGGACACAAAGGCTGGGCACAGAGGGGCTGGGCAGCAGAGCCAGCACCCCATCGCCACGGGGGTCGGGTACTTAACCCGGCTTTGTCACTGACCGCAGCACCGGGACACTCTGTCTCTCCTAGGGGAGGCAAAGCAGAGACAGGAGAGCCCGACCTCGCAAAGCCACATTTGCCATCACTGCCACGGCGGGCTGGCAGCTCTCTGCTGGGCCGCATTCAGCCCACGCCTGGGCCAAACTAGGGGCAGCTCTGCCCTTCCTCAGGCCTTCCTCCTCCCTCGCTGCCCCTGGCACCAGCCACTGCGTGAAAGCCCCACTGCAATGCCACGCCACGCCAGCCCTGCTGCTGCAAAGCCACGCAACACAGCGACAGGCGGCAACCGCAACCCCATGCAACACAACAAGCTGCAACACCATGTCGAGCAGCGCCCACCATGGCTGCAAACCCACACGAGGCAATGCCACCCCACTGCGAAGCCACACCATGCCATGTGGCACCCACCGCTGCAAAGCCATGCTGCTTAACACTCACCGCTGCAAAGCCACACAACACAACCCCATGCCACGCAACGCCTGCTATTGCAAAGCCATGCAATGCAACCTCACGCCACGCAACACCTGCTGCTGCAAAGCCATGCAATGCAACCTCATGCCACGCAACGCCCGCTGCTGCAAAGCCATGCAATGCAATCCCATGCCACGCAACACCCGCTACTGCAAAGCCATGCTGCTTAACACTTGCCACTGCAAAGCCATGCAACGCAACCCCACACCATGCAACACAACGTCTGCCACAGCGCCATGCCATGCCCACTGCTGCAAACCCACGCCACGCCACGCCTGCTGGTGTCCACACTCTCCTCAACACACTTAGTTCTCCTGAGTGAATGTGACGAAGAACAAAGCGCTGGTGGCAGGGTTTCAGCGTTGCACAGTACGCCTCCTCACCCTGCACAGACGGGAGGGCACAGCGCGCAGCTACGTCTCTTGCAGATTTAGGTATGGCTCCAGGTCGCTGCTCCGCTCCGGCAGTGCCGCTCCCGGGGCGGCGGCGCGGGGGGCCCGGCTGCAGCCGGGGTGCAGCTCCAGCAGCAGGGTGCTGGCACTTGCCATTTGGAATGCATTAGCGCACTGGCATTTCATCAGTACAGCCCTGCATATTTAGTACTTTGCACTTACAACAGAATTTTATTTGGGCTTATGGAACGAGCTCATTTTAATATCCACCCATCTGTGAGTAATTATTCCCGCTGTAGTAGCGCTCGGGCCCAACTGGCCTCAGCACCATTAGCATACAAACCCCCGCGTTTCCCCAAGAGCTTAACGAGAGAGCGCTTACAACTGCAACCGTCCCATAAAGGCAGTTAACTATTTTAAAATTGCATCCAAATCTCACTGTAATTTCGTACTTGTGCACAATGAGTTCTGACAGATTACACATCTTCAGAGACACACTCGCCACTTACTCACTGCGTGCAGTTTACTTAGTGCTTTACGTTTGCAAAAAGCCCTCAGCCTCTCGCACAGGGGTTACCTTTTGCAGCCAGACACCTCTAAAAATAACATCCTCTTCAAGTGTTGAAAGACACTAAAATACAAAGTCATTAACATATAATAAGACTGGAATGAGAGCTTTGCATGCTCCGAAGCTCTCAGGGTTTGGCTTCCAGTCAACAAAAATATATTGGATTAGTATGAGAGCAAAATTAGGATAGTGTGCAGTTTAATTAGCATTACAAGACACTACATGTGTATGGAAGAGCAGAGAAGATTTATAGTATTATGTGGTAAGAAAAATAATGTTAAAAGGTTAGAATAATACCGGTTTGATAAAGCACTATGTACTCTGAGGTTAAAGTGAAAGATAACTTTGGAATGCCGCTGACTGTTCTTGAAAAACGCAGGTTTGAGTGTTTGCCAGTTAACGCATCTAAAAATTGTGGAAAAACCCTGCAACTTCACTCATGTGTCGGTCAAACACTCACTTTGGCAACAACAACGTTCTCCATCAAGGAATTCAATAAATGCTCATAAAAAGTCCTAGTCCCCGCACAAAGTTGTGGTATTTATCCTTCACGGAATGAGCAGAAAATAAAACAAACAAAAAAAAACCACAGCAGCAAGCTCAGCTCCGGAAGGGGAAGACGGGGCAGAGCTCGCAAGAGCCTGGAGAGGAAGGAAGCCCAGTGCTCCACGCACACGCCGTCCCACCGCCGGCCGCCTCGGGCGAGCAACCCGCGCTCTCCCAGCCGCACGCTGCCTACAGCCCAGCACCTACAGCCCAGCACCTACAGGATGCCGGGGCCCACCTGGTCCCGATGTGCTATTCCTCTCAGTTGGGTTTTTCTGTTTCCAACAAGACAGCAGCATCCCCGCGTTCCTCCGGGAGCTGAAGCCATCCCTCTCCTTCCCATATATCGTGGAATTAATTTCCTCCTCGTGCTGCGGAGCACAGCTGCCTGCGCCTTCCCTGGGTAAATAATCCGCCTGATGTTGACACAAGCTTTGAGATAGCAGTTGCAAAATATATTTCATATTTTCCAGTTGCTCCTTCTCTCCTAGCTGTGAGATTTTTCTTCTTTTACCTCTGCACTCCTCTCACCAGCATCCCCAGCACTTTAAGGGCATCCCCAGGAAGACAAGCCTGACCTGCGCTTGGAGACCCCAGAGCCACAGCTACATTATTTATATAGCGGGAAACTGACCATTTCCCTCTTTCCAAAGGGGAATTCCTAAGCTCCAGCCCCTGCAGCTGAACAGCTCAGAAGCAGTGACATCCCACCACATCCAACACGATGTCTGTCTCACCTGCTCAGTGTAAGGAGGCAGAACGAAACGCACCCAAGCAGCACCCTAAACCTGTGTAAATAAGCGCGCTGGGAAGGTGCCCAGGGCAGCAGCAGGGCCCAAGGCAGCGCAGCAGCCCGGCAGTCCCCACGCAGCCAAAGGAGACGGTTCCTCCGCACCCCAGGAGTTAAACCCACAGCACACGCACGGATGCACCGCAAACCCTCGGATGCACCTCAAGCCCTTGGGGCACAGCTCACGCTGTACCTAATTTTCCAATTAATGCAGCATACCCAGCAGTCACTGCCATTCTCCCGACCATTTTAAAAAGGAGGAGTTGATGGGATTCACGCCAGATTTTGCACGGAATCTTCACAGGCGTAGTAGCAGAAATATGGTTTCTATTTGATATCAGGCAACCTCGCTGCAGCCCCCTCTTCCCGGCACAGACCCCAAACCTCACGCAGCCTCAGGAATGCTATCCTCTCTGTCGAGGGACAGGCACTATTAAGACGTGAAGGAAGGTTCCCAGGGCCCCGATGTGTTATTAGCCAGATAGTGCACTGCGCTCTCCCTTTATTGCCCCATAAGAGCTTCCTCCAGCTACAACTAAGACCACTGCGCATAATTCGAGGGAAAACCCACCATGAAGCGCATCCCATCCTTCTGCTCCGCAGCCCGCCTGTGCAAACCCGTAACCCGGGATCAGAAACCCCAGAGCACAAGCCCCGAGCAGGTACTGAAGGGTCCGTGCCCCGCAGGGCGCTGCGCAGAGGCTGCCTGCGGAGGAGGATAGCGCTGGAGAAGTGTTTCCAACAAGCCACTCCGCTCCAAGCTTTCAGCACGCTGTCAGGTTTCAGCTCGTCTCTGATCCATCACACGCCGGTGCAGCCTCCCGGCTCGGGATGCGGGAACCAGACACAGCGATGAACGTGCATGGATGAGCTCGAGGTATGCTCGGGAAGGGAGAAGTCTCTGGAGCAGCTTTAATGCCCTTCGGACCCTTAGACAGCACGTTGTGCAAATCACACCCGAGCACTGTCTTTTACTCTGGGGCTGGAATCCAGAAGAAAGGGATAAATCATTGCAATTTCATGAGTCAGGCAAAAGACACAGAGGTGCCCGCCCGGCTGAGCACTGACGCTCCTCTGCTTTCCACCAGGTAAGTCTCGCCTAGGTGTTCTGACCAACATTCAAAACTCCATTTCAGTACAGAGCTACTTACACTGGACCGACGACATTATTTTGAGAAACAGCATACCATTATTTTGAGCACGGATGGCACCAAGAACCTGGCCACAGCTCCCTGTTTTCGGTTACATCCCTTCGGTAGCAGAGGGTGGACTAAGCGTAGAAGACGACGCGCTGCCCGCCTGTCCTCTGCAACCAGCGGACCCTTCCAGCTAGAGCCCAATGTGCCACAACCCTTCTCCAGGTGAAGCTGCCCAAATACTTCACCAAGCATTACTCTGCCACAGCGTGCTGTCCAGAAACAGGAAAAACCCCACCCATATATTACTCCCTAAATCTTTTCCTACCTCCCCAAGTTAGTTATTTTTTCTAAATCTCACCAAAAGCAGCGTGCATAGGCTCAGGTGCACACCCTCACTGCATTTCTTTATCCACGACTACAAGCAGAACACTACTTGGCCTCTAAAGCTTTATTCCTATCATTTCCACACCACACAAGCAAGCTTTTAGAGGACAGATAGAAATTGACGGGGTTTCGTACTGCCTAACGGCTGCCGGAGCAGGAGGATGCTGGCTGTTACTTCAGGAGGTGGCAGGATACAGGTGGGAAGAGGAAGAAAAACATGGAAAGGAACAATTAAAGGTTTTCTACATGTTGCTTTGGTGGAATTAAAAATACCAGCAGGAAAGCGACAATATTGGCAGGAATGCAGATGCAAGCGCGGCTCGGAAGCGGGTACATCCCTCATGAAAGGGCAAAAGGTGGAGACCTGGGAGCAGACAGACACCCCCGGCACTGATGAAGGTAAATGCCGGGAACCAAACTGCTACTCAGCACATTTTTTCGGATGACTCGGCAGCCCCCCCCAGCCAGCTGCAAGCGCCTCTGCAATTAGTTTGATCCAACACATCTGACGGGTATTTGACATTATTCCAAAAGGCAGACTCTGGCAACTTTTAAGCCCATCTCAGGACACTCACCAGGGCACGCACTTTGCCCAGCGCTTGCAAAAAACGAATTTTTGCAGAAATGCGGCACAACGCGGGCTCGCTCGGAGAAACAGCACGGAATCGATGTTCCGTGAGGCTCAAATATTACAGGGCTAATTCTTTTTGACAACAAAACGCGTTCTAGTTTAGGCATAAAATATTTTAATGAGCGGTATGTAGTACCCTGCTGCCTGTTCTCCGCAAGCGGAGCCATTAGCGAAGCGCCTGCCGAACACTAACGAACGCACTGGCAGAACCGCTGCTGTATTCCCCAGCACGGCCACCTGAAGGGATTATTTAGATTTTCCAACACCAGTCACGGCTGAGTGGGCCACCATTCCCCAAACGCACTATCGCATCTCAGAGGGACAGCCATCGAAGAGTCGAGGAATTAAAGCAGCATTAACAAACTTTTCATCTCCAAGCCAAACCGGTGATGCAACACCCCGCAGCTTCTGGGACAAAGATGTGCGCTACAATGCCTCAACCTCTGCCATGAAAAATTGCCCTTGTATCTTAAATGAGTTACATATTTGAGTACCCTGTAAGATAGGGAAGCGGGGCGTTATCAAGCTGCCAAATCTCACTCCTGTCATGAGGTCATTTCTGGCACACGGCCAGGCGAGATTTCAGCCAAAATTTCCGCACTGACCATCGCTCCCCATCCTTCCCCCCCCACCACCCCCCGGCTCCTCTCCCTCCTGCCTCAGGTCAGGAAAAGGGGGGGGTGTGTGTGCGTGTGGTGTGTAAAATATTTTTTAAAAAAAAATCAGGGAGGGGAATATTTTTTTGTTTTTAAATCAACTTGTACAATCACAATACACACAGTTGTTACTCGGCCTCTTTGCTGAAAATACTTTGCATAGGTGAACACAGCGAGGGACTGTTTGAGGGCTGACAGCAGAACGTTTACTGGGCTGCTGGGTCCCCGCCAGCGTACCCCCACTCCAACCGCTCCCCGACAGGTCCCTGGCAGAGAAGTGCCATTGATCAGATCACTTAAAATAATTATTTGGTTATTTCTGCTTAATTTATGTAAGCATCTGTCTCCCCATACACATGCATGGGACCGCACTTTGGATTGACCAGCTTGGCTGCTATGGGTTGGAAACCAGCTAGGCACCCCGGACGTGCCCTGAAGTTTTTAACGTGGTTGATGATAATTTAATAAGGCTGTTTGCAAATTGCTCATCTCATTGCTTTCATCAAAGGAGGGCTACATTCACAGCACCCTCGGAGGCAGAAGGTGGTTGTTTTCAGCCGCCCATAGACTGCAGTGAACGGGAACGTGGAAAAGTCAGCGAGGAGCAGGAGAGCAGCACCACTACCAATAACATTAATTACACGTTGTCACAGCACCAGTTCCCAAACAGAGCGCGCGTCCGGTGCCAGCAGCCAGGCTGCACGCCGCGCGCTGCCCAGCGAGCTCAGCCTCTCGCACGCCCTTACTACGGGGAAACTTTCTCATCGCAACCGACTGCTTCAATATGTCTGAAAGAATTTCTCCTCTTATGCCCGACAGGCCAGATGTAAAACAAATAAATAAATAATTAGCGTTACCTTATCTGGAGTATGTCAGCTGTAGCGAGGGACGCTTGGATCTTCGTACGCATCCAGAGACAAATTATTTAATGCTGTAATTTATGAATGCCTCAAGTATTTACCCTGGTATTTCATTATACATTTGCTGGAAAGAAGAGCTCTAAAGACTAAACAGATCCAGCGCGGTAACACGAAAGGCACTTCAGCCGCGTGCTGTTACAAGACAACCCAAGAATTCCAACACGACACCACGCCGCTCCGACCCACTTCACGTTGACGCTGCTTGAGCACCGAAGGGAGGGAACAAACCCCCGCAGCCGACCGACGACCACGGCGCTCGCCGGTTCAACACTTACTTAGATTTTATGATCGGAAGCCGCAGAATCCGAACGCGGAGCGGAAGGCACGAGCCCGGCTTTCCCGGGAGCAGCCGAGGCCGGCGCAGCGCAACGGCTGCCAAGTAGGAGGAAGAGTTTCCAAACTCGCAGCTTTATCAAAGCTATTTTTGTCCTGTCCCCCCCCTCCCCGCACCGATAACCAGCAGGGCGAGGGCTGCCGGGGCGCTGGCGCTGGGCTCCGTGCCTCCGCCGGCCGGGACCCCCGCCGGGCCCCCCCACCCCAGCATCTTTGGGGAGCGGGCCGTCGCTCGCCAGGCTCGAAGGGGAGGAAACTCCTTCCTGCAGCTTATCCCGCTCGCAGCGAGGTTTCGTGCCTGGAAAAAATGAGCTAAGTTTGCGAGCGGAGGCCCCAGCTCCGCTCCTGCTCTCCCAGAGGCTCTCGGGCCAGGGAGCCCCCCCGGGCACCCCCGCTCCCAGGGGCTGGCTGCACCCGCGGGGGGAAGGGGAGGCGGCAGCCGACCTGCCCTGCGGGGCTCCGGCTCACACGCTGCGGGGGGCACACGGCGCCAGCGCTGCAAAGGCTGATGCATCCCGCTTTGGGGGCGGGGGAGGGCGAGGGGGGGACGTAAGTCATCGCAGCCAGCCCAGGAG